>SNQJ01S0202495.1:0-16759 GCA_010110895.2 Picea sitchensis | reverse complement strand
CTCTGAAAAGAAAAACTAGTGGGCTCAATGGTTACCCCTAGTTGAATGGTGGTACAACACTTCCTACCATACAGCTACACACATGACTCATTTTGAAGCAGTATATGGACAAAATCCACCTTCAGTTCTCTCATACTTACCGGGTACCTCGAAGGTCCAGGCGGTTGACCAAACACTTACAATTCGAGAGGATATTCTTCGTACCCTTAAAGAGAACTTGGTCATGGCATAGAATCGCATGAAGAAACAAGAAGATCAAGGTCGCTTTGAACGTCAATTTGCAGAAGGGGATCAGGTGTTTCTACGACTGCAACCATACAAGCAAACTTCCCTCAAAGATGAGCATTGTCAGAAGCTAACACCCAAATTTTATGGTCCTTATACAGTTCTCAACCATGTGGGACAAGTTGCCTATCAGTTAGATATTCCCAGTCAGTCGAAGCTACATCCTATTTTTCATGTTTCATGCTTAAAGAAGGTGATTGGAACTAAGTGTCAAATTTAAACCAACCTTCCTGAGTTAGTTGAAGAAGGATCCATTTGGCTACAGCCAGAAGTAGCTTTGGACCAGCGTGAGCATCGCCTACGTCAGAGAACCATCAAGGAAGTGCTAGTCCAGTGGAAAGATACAACTCCAGCAGATGCCACTTGGGAACCAGCTACCATTTTGCAGCAGTTTCCACATCTCAAGCCTTGAGGAAAAGGTTATTTTTAAGGGGGCGGACATGTTAGGGTCCTAACCCACACATAGGTAGATCAATATATTCGGATGTAATAAAGGTCAATATTAATAAGGACTTTCAATAAAATAGAATAAGGCAGATGTAAGAAGACCTAATAGAAGCTTCCGCTTTTGGAAGGATCTTCCTCTAAATGCTTCTCTTGATAGACATATTTACTATAAATAAGGGTCGAGGGTATGAAAACCCTAGCTTGGAGATTATTGTAACAGAGCGTTGCTCGACTGGACGTTGCCCCCTCGAAGAGGCCCATGAACATTGCTTTATGAATCAAAGTGTTATTTATGTTGTTTTTCTTATATCATTTATGTGTTATTGTGGAGATTATGTTGGTTATAATACTGTTATTCTACCATTTCTAGCATTTTTATTTCTGTTCTACATACTTTTTATATCTGGTATATTACAAAATCCTAAAAATGTTACATTTGAAGATGAGGAAACTCCTAATGAATATTTTGTTGAGATTAGTCCCAATCAGGTTATCACTCCTTCTCGAAAGAAGAATAAACAATATAAACGCAAAAGAGTGATGGTCAGGGATGATTCCATTCCTATTGATTATGAAGAAATCATTGATTTAGATGAAACTCATTTAAATCATAAGAGGAAGAAATCAAATGGTGTTGATGATGAAGAAACTATCGTTAGCTCTAAATTTTATAATGAAAGTACTAAAGGTAGCATATAAATAATAACACCAAGTGCTAATCTAGAGGATGGTATTATGAAAACAACACAAAATTCTATTTGAAATAGATTGAGGGTGGCAAACTTAGTTTATGATGGCCATACATTTCAGTTGAATGTGAAACAGTTTTATAAACCCACAGAAGGGAAAGAAAAATATCAAATTAAAAAACCGCATCACATTCATATTCACAATTTGAAAGCATCGATTAGATACAATCCATATGCACATGTGGTTGACTACCTAGTTATTATTGACCAAATGGAAGTTCTTAGTAAGGATGAATTTGATAGATCAAAATGTTTTGAATACAAATATTATGTGATTAGAGGAAATCATTCTGCATAGGCCAGAAGAGAATTGATGCAATAATATCCCAATAACCCTCTTTTTGAGACAGTCAAATGCATAATTTATGTTGGTTTATCAAATTCAAAAGCAAAGTTATTGGCATGGGATCATAACACAGATAATGAGTATAGGATGTCCATGAATTTTATTCAAAGGGTGAGGTTTATTCATTATGATTTTTCTAAAATATGTTGTGTGGATAGATTGAATGTTGATGTGAAGTTTCGGAAGCAATGTTGTATGGAAATAGGATTCCCAATTGATGATGAAAATGAAAAAGAAAAAAATCGTAAAGAAAGTGATGTGTTCAGAGCTGTGGATAGTTATTTTCAATTGATATTTAGAAATGGACAGGTATGAGATTTGATAGATGAAACCTTCATTCTATGGGAAAATATTGGTATAAAAAATCAAAGAGTTAAGAAGGATAAACCCTTAATATGTAGCACAAGTATGACATGTCCTGAAATCAAGAATTTGCCATGACTATAACACTTTGGAGAATGATACAAGGAATGAAGGATCAGAAACTTAGCATAGTTATATTATCACATGTAAGGTAGGGTGAATTTCCAATGGAAGAAATGTGTGATGAATTTAAAAAGCAAGTTTGTTGAGTTATTTTTATTTATGTTAGGACAAGAAAATTTAAAATAAAATCAGTTTAACATATCAATGTTCTAAGTATTTTATTATATATATCATTATAAATAAAAATTAATTAATTTAGTCACAAGGTGTATATGAGAATACAAGAGGAAATGGTTAAGATGTTGAATGAACAGAGTTGGGATGATGTTAAACTCAACTATCCAGATTCAATCTCTACAACAGTATTGAAAAAAAAAATTGTTGCATTCAAAAAGGTATGTTGATTTATTACATTCATATTATTCATTTTTAGATTAATTAATTTATATTTTATTAGTTATAGATATATAAATATATGTTTGTTTGTTTCATTAAATATGCCAAAAAAGAATGCATATGGAGTATCTGAAACCTTCAAATGTTTTATTCAAAAAGCCAAGTTTGAAAGAGAAAGAAGGAGACATGTTCGAACTGTTGAACTTGATGAAACCCTTGATCACTACATTTGGAATGGGCTCGACATTGTTAAATATGAAGTGATATTAGGTGATGGTGCATAAATTGCAAATATTGTTCCTAAAAAAGAATACTCCCTATTTATTGTGGATATCCCTCATGGTTATAACATCCAAAACATTGGATATGATATTAAGCCTTATACTTACCAAGCTTTCATTAAAGTGGTTATGGGATTTACAGAAGTCACAACATCAACATTTTAGATATTTCTAGTTTTTCATTCAGACACATAACAAGGATTAGAGCAATCAATCTTCAAGGGAAAAGAAAAGATAAGGATGTAACTTATTTGGTAAGATATTGAAAGTGTATGTTTAGTGATTAAGATAAGAAATCAATTGTATTGATTCACAAGTTAATTGAAATTAGACTTATTTATGTTACAGGAACAAGCCTAATATTCAGAGCTCCAATAGAGAACCATTTACAAGTGATATTGAGAGTATACATCTTGCAACTTGGACAAAATACGATTCTTATAATTCTATTCTTGTCAATGTAAAGGATGGAGAGAAGCCTAGTAGTTTATTGGTTTACAATGTTGTGGTTAGAAAGCTAACATATGACTAAAAGGATTAGAAAGGAGATATGGTTAACATTTATCAAAAACCACAAGCATTAATTAATTATCTTATAGATACATTTTAAAATGAAGGAGATTGGGTTTTGGATTTTTTCTCGGGTTCAGGTAAGAATTATGATCTAACAATTATAAAATCATACTTCAATCTTTATTATTTTTANGTAGTTTATTGGTTTACAATGTTGTGGTTAGAAAGCTAACATATGACTAAAAGGATTAGAAAGGAGATATGGTTAACATTTATCAAAAACCACAAGCATTAATTAATTATCTTATAGATACATTTTAAAATGAAGGAGATTGGGTTTTGGATTTTTTCTCGGGTTCAGGTAAGAATTATGATCTAACAATTATGAAATCATACTTCAATCTTTATTATTTTTAATTTATGTCGTTTTACATTATTTAACTTAATTATTTGTTTTTTTATTTTGTGATTGGGTACAACATTAGTGTGTTTCTTAAAGAAAGGAATAAATTGCATAGCCATTGAAAGTGACCTCCTACAGTGCGGTTTTATTCAGCAAATAATTAATGCTATTACAACTCTTCCAAATGAAATTCAAGAAGTTGGCTTGAGGAAAGGATATTTTAATGAATCAAAGGTGGAAAAAAATTCAAAGGAACCTCAAGTACCATTAGGAGGATTGATCGGAAAGGATCACTTTGGAGAACTTGCGGATATCAAAGACCCAATGGAAGAGAAAAATGACACAATGGAAGCACAAAATGATGCCCAAGAAGATGATAATGTGTCTGTTGAGAACGATGAATTTGGGATATATCATATTTTTTATTAGTTTTAAGATGACCTTGAAAACTATACTCAATTTTACAAAAAATTTATGAGCTATAACTGTAATGTTTTAACTTTCAGATTTTAAAATAAGAATGAATATGTATCTATTGTTGTTTTATGTTGAATATTTTTTTTTATTTTTTTTTTACTTTTATTTGTAAATGAATCACTATACTAGGGAAAATGACATGAAATGTTGTCATTTTTTTACTTCAAATGTATAAAATTATGGAAAAAATGTTAATTTTTTATTTTAATTCACTTTTTTTGTTCAATTATGTCCATAAAAATGTTTTATTTGACATGTTATTTTAAATAGATAGGTACCAAAATGTATAGAGTTTTTTTATTATATATGTCTTTAAAATGTATATTTTTTTGCTAAATATTTTAAAATAGTGTTATTTAACTACAATTATTTTCTATGTATTGAAGTAAAGGTAAACAATGTGTTAAAAATGGCATTTTCCACTATATTTAAAAAGTATGGAACCATAAATTAATTAAGGAGACACAATTATACAAAAAATCTTAATTTCAAAAAAGTAAATGGTATACAACATTTTTAATATTGAAAGAAGCATGGAAAAATGATTAAAAACACTGTAAAAAAAAATAGAAAATTTTGAAAATAGTTGAAAAAAATACCGTTAAAAAAAAGAATGGAACAATTTGAAAATAGATGAAAAAATGATCATTTAAAAAAATAATGTGGATACATTATGGGTAAGAAGATTTAAAATTTCAAAAAACAACCTAGAAAGGGAGGAGGGGTGTTACCGGTAGCACAACGTTTCAAAATAAGGTAAAACATGTGACCCCCCAAAAAACGAGAACTTTGTAGAGTTCTCATTAAGTCGGTAACTGTGTTTATTGAGGGAGGGGGATGGAAGGGTTAGATGAACCTTCCCCATTCATAGTATTCTCATGTTATTCTCACGGAGGGGAATCTTGGGGAAGGATTGAATAGCCCTTCTTCTATCCCGGTATTGTTGTCAAGGGGGATCCTAGGGAAGGGTGAGCAAAACTTTCCTTTAGACTAGTATTATTGTCTAAGGGAGCCATGGGAAGGGTTGAATGACCCTTCCTTTAGCTTATTATTCGCATTTAGGAATATCCTAAGGAAATTCCATCTATGTAAAATGGGAGTGAAACCTACATAGAGAATCTAGCTAGCAACAATGCACACCAAACTTGCAAATTTGAGAGAAGAATGGAGAAAGAATGAAAGAATTCTATGCCACAATCAAAGAGTGAATAATTTTCAATAGATATAATCTACATGAGGAGATAACTCACCATAGTTAAGCTTCTACAGATAATATGGACATGCACTAATAGAAACCTGAGTAAACTTCCACCTAGTCCTACTTAATCAGTCATGCAGTCATCAATTAACTAGTTCACCCAAGTGGAGTGGAGATAATATCATGCATGCACATGTGTATCTCTCTCTTAGCCTCATGCATGTTAATTGTTTCCTCCTGGTGATGATTCTGTTGAAATAATGTAACTGCGAAGAGCATTCTTATTATTTTGTTATTGGATTAAATCCCCATTGTGGATTAATCATGTCATTATTATTATTTTTATTATTAAGAAAGAGCATTCTTATTATTTTGTTATTGATTAAATCCCCATTGTGGATTAATCATGCTCATATTATTTTATTATTACATTTAACCCCATTGAGGATTAATCAAGTCGGTAATTGTATAAGGACCAAATCCTGCATTGGCCATCTGACAATTCATATAATGTAAAGACAAGCAAGTCGGCCCTAACAGCTTATAATGAAAGGGCCAGATTTAATTAAAGGTGGATTTACCACCCAGAGTGAGAGGTCGGTCCCCGCCAAGATGGTGACCCTTCACACATGCCAGATTAGTATATGGTGAGGTTGAAATTTCTACCAATATATATTACACTTCACTCTGCTCATGTTCTTATGAGGCAAGTTGATATTTCAAGTTATAAGTAGCTAAAGAAGGGCGGCAAGTACATCTCTTGGAGGAGGCAGATTCTGCATTGGCTGAGTTATCTCTTGAACTTTGTTTAAGCTATTTATGATAAGCAAGTCTTTGGTCAAGCTCTTTCCCTAGAGGGTTTCCTGGGATGTCGTTGCGCTCCATTGTGGATGTGCATTTCCTCAGCTGATCTTGTGCTTATTATGCTCTTGTATCTTTATGAAATGCAAAGAACTATAACATAAGCATAAACATTAACATGGTATCGTGAGCCAACCAAGAAAGCATTAACCGGGTAAGAGGAAAACGTCACCAAGTATCTGGCCCAAAATTAGGGTTTTGAAAAGAGAGTGTTTTCAGCAATTTAATTACCCCGTAGAAAGTTGTGCCCTCCCCTAAGGATCATTCTGGCACTCTCAGGAGCACACCTTTCGGCTAGATTCTTCCGGAAAGTGAAACCCTAGTCTCCAAAAAGCACTGTAAAACCGTAATCAATTGGCACTAGAAGTACCAGAAAGTACCAAAAGTACCAGAAAAAAAAGAAGCACCTGTCTAGAAATACGCAGATCAAGTTTAGAGAAGTAAAAGTTGGATTTTCTCAAAACCAAACACACCAGGCTACTCACATCAGCCAAGCGCACCTATCCCCTCGATCAGATTTTCAAAATTTGAAGTTTGAAAATTAGGTTTTCATAAAACCCTGTTGTACAGTAAATATAAAATTTCGTAACCATTGCAAATTTGGCAAGCAGACTAAGCAGCCAGACTAAGAAAATGGCAGCTAAAATGAGAACCAAATAGCTTCTGTAATCACTCTTGAAGTTTCCTTTGGTAATGATTACCATTAAGCGCCTACCAGAGGAACCGTACTGCAATCACCTTTGAAGTTTCCTTTGGTAATGATTACTCATTGCTAGATGAGACACTACCCCGCAAAATGCTATCCTCGAGGTATGTACTACATATATTAATAGTTAAACTCTAAAAGATATTTGTTTGTAGGAGTAGTGATTCTTGCCATAGATCCAGAAGGATATCAATATCCAATACATTCATAGGAATGATGCAACACGTGTGTTATTATTCTAATATGCATCCATTTAATTATCTTGATCAGTGTTGTACGTTGAAGCTATGATCAAATTATTAGAATGATTAAAAAGATGATCATAAAGATTATTATCTAACCTAACCTTCTCTCACAAGTTAGTGTATTGTCTTAGTGCAGAGGATAGGTTCAAGAAAGCACTCACCACTTGAGTGAAGGAGGTCCTCCGAAGAAAAGTGTTAATTCACACTTGAGGACAAGGCTCTGTGTTTGATTAATCAAGATTCAAAGGTACACATGATGCTTAATAACTTTAGTTGAGATAGTAATCACCGTAGCATTATAATTTGATAACATGAGAATACTTTGTTTTGATATGACTAACACCCTCTAGGAGAAACCTCGCGGTGTTATTCTCAGATTGCCATTGAAGAATGTTTTCTATCACAACACTAAGAGAGTGCGTTGACCCCTATCTTTGCATTGTATTCCCTGCCTTAAACTTTGTTAAGTAATAAGCTCTAAAGGAGCTAATGTGAAGATTGTTCGTACATTGCTTCTATACTCATCGTTAAGAAGGATATTATTCTGTTTGTTGTTTTGTTGACCTTTGCCCAAGTCACATTGAGGAAGCTTATAGCTTAAGGTCATGCATATAACGCTAAAGAAGAAAACTTCATAAATGTACTAAATCATCTAAGTGGAAAGAAGAAGGTAATACCTCGTAAGTCGCCATGACCCATGCTATATTGAAGAATATACGTGAACTCTAGAAGATTAGCTCACATCGAATCCATACTACCATACATATGCAAGCCATCACAGTTTACCAGAACGAAGGTGATCATGAAGGCATATGCAATGGATGTTGCTAAGGGAAGAACATCAAGAACCCTTTTCCAAAGAGGTACAACAAAGCGCATATAGCATTGGAACTTATCCATTCAGATGTGTGCGGTCAATGCCATCATCCTCCACTAATGGTATGTATACTATGTATCATTCATTAATGATTATTCATAAAAGACCCGATATCGAAGTATTCAACTAGACTGGGCGGGGAATTCAAAGCTCTTTGATAAAAGAATCTTCCAGAGAAAGATTAAGTGATACTCAGTCGACAATGGAGGAGAATATACCTCGGCGAGTTCAAGCTTCAGAGATTGCCTTGACTGGAGTGGAACTAACTACTCCCTACAATCCCCAACAAAATCCAAGTGTTGTCAAAGGAAGAACAAACGCATTATGGAAGCCAGGAAGACTATGATTCAAGGATCAAGATCTTCCATGTGCTTATGGGCAGAAGAATGGTATGTTCAAGCTTATGTGCAGTAGTCAGACTATCCCATAGTGCACTTGGATTCAAGACCCTTGAAGAGATGTTCACCGAAAGAAGTTTTATAAAAGCCATCTCAAAATAACATTTGGCTGTCCAAAGATTTGTCTACACCGGTAAGAGAAAAGGAACAATTTGGAGCCCTCCGGAAAGAAGGAATATTTGTGGAATACTGTGAAGTATCCAAAGGCATCTTAATCTGGCATACCTGCAGTCACCATCATACATTGAGAATCGTGGAGGGGACGGGATATCGATGAAGAAGTCGACTCAAGAAATCAAGAAGATGCCATTCGAAGAGGGCATGTGAAGAGGAGCCCAGGAACATCCTGTGGATGACAAAATCCGTGAGAGTAGTTCTAGAGTTGCAGACTTGTAAGGGAAGTCATAACTCGAAGGAGGAAATTCTGAAGATCATGATACGTTGTAAGTTCAAGAACCTCCTCACATGACCTCCTCCCATAAAAGAAAGCATGCTTGGGCAAGAGAGCTTATTCCAAGATGGAGAGAAGTGCATGGTATTCCGTATGAACCACCACGAGATGTAATAGCCAGCCATTCCTCCGCCACGCCTTTGATGTGCAATCTCTTGATGAAGAACCTACATGTTTTAAGAGGCCATCCGTATAGGCGATATCGGGTGATGCTATGATGCAGGAATACCAATCCATAATAAAGAATACTGTATGGGAAATTGTTCCCAGACTCAAGAGTAAGGATGTGGTATCAATCAAAATGGCTATTCAAGATAAAACATGTCACCGATGGGGAAGTATCGAGAAATATAAAGCAAGATTTGTCGCCGTGGCTTTTCCCAGAAGGAAAAAATCGACTATGAAGAGACATTTGTCTCGGCGGCCGTGATACACTCTCGACGTAATCCATTATTATAGCTTTTGTTGCTAAGATGAAATGGAAGCCGCACTGTGCATGGATGCGGAAGACTTTCCTCAATGGTGTCATTGAAGAGGAAGTATATATAGAGCAACTCAAGAATTTGAGGTTGAAGATGTGAAGTCTCATGTCTGTCGATTAAAAAAATCATTATACGGATTTCAGCAAGCTCCTGAGCTTGGTGGCGGCTATATAGACAGCTTGAAAAGTTTTGGCTTTACCAAGAGTAAAGAAGATTCAAATCTCAACTTCAAGATCATGGATAATGAACCAATACTATTACTTCATATGTGGATGACTTGTTCTTAACCGAAGAAGAAAATCTCATCGAATGTAAGCGCAGACTTGCCGCTAATTTGAAATGAAAGACCTTGGCCTATAATGAATTATTTCTTAGGTCTTGAGGTACGGCGCGCAGGGTCCCGAAGAAATCTCCCAAACGGGAAGTATACGTCGTAAACTCAAGAGATCTGCCATGCTCGAATCGCAAGTCCATGAATACACCCATGGAAGCAAAGTCGTCGGCCGGGCTCCATACTTCCGCGACTTGATAGATGCCACTGCATTGCATTGCATTCATTGGATCACTTAATGTACCGACGCATCACTGTGATACCAGAAAACATATACAATTTTCCGCGAACACCTTGAGTCATTTTCTCGCGGAGCCCACGGTTCATTTAGTACGAAAACATGTGATGTGAGGTAATCTTAAGGTACAATGGGATTTCAAGTGGTCTCAAATTTATGATGGAGATCATGACTTCACCATTGAAGGCACGGATAGATTAAGCAGAAGCGCTATCGGACAAAAGCACTTCCGATGTCAGTTTTATTGACCGCCTATATCCGCGCGAGAAAGCACCAGGTATTGTTCTCGCGACAGCCGGAAGCAGAGTACATCGTCAGATGTTCTCGGCTAGTCAGCCGTAAGCCATATGGCTTCAAAGTTACCGAAGGCCTATTTGATTTGAGATGATTGATTGAGATGAGAGCAACCGCGATTCTATGATAATCAAAGTTGTAATTAAAATGACAGAATCCCTCGCGGTTCCACGCTGTGTCAAGCACATAGATCTTCATGGCGATTCCCCCATCCACGACATGGTACAGAGGAGCCCTCAAGTCTGCATATTAGAAGTAACGATGAACAAAGCTGTCGATGATGATCTGCTCTATCTCGTAAAGTTTGAACACTTTCGAGATAAGTTTGGTATTGTCCGAAGGACCTTCCCCTCGAAGGGGAGTAGATGATTCCCCTTGCTTCCCGACCTCGTTGTTGGGATCGGAAGTAAGATGAGTTATGCTTATGAACTAGTTGTTAAACGTAAAGCATAACACCATTGATTCCTCGCCCGATGATCCTCGGTGATGATTCCGTTGAAATAATGTAACCGCTAAGAGCATTCTTATTATTTTGTTATTGGATTAAATCCCATTGTGGACTAATCATGTCAGCTATTATTATTTTTTTATTAAGATTAATCCCCATTGAGGATTAATCAAGTCGGTAATTGTATAAGCATCCAAATCCCCTTCTATGGATCATCGGACTATTATAATGTAAAGAATAATAAGTCGGCTCCAACAGTTATAATAAAAGGGCTATATTTAATTAAAGGTGGATTTAATTTCCACCCGAGAGAGAGAGGCCTGGTCCCTAAGATTTGTTATGGTGACTCTTCACACGTGCATGATTAGTATAAATAAGAGGCTAAATCCTCACTTCTATCACACACTTAACTTGTTCATGTTCCATGAGGCAAGCTGATATTCTGCCAAGGAAAGAAGAAGAAGGGTGGCGATCTCCTTGGAGGAGGATCTTCTGTGATTGGTTGAGTTATCCTCGAACTTTGATAAGCTTAATATTTATGATAAGGAAGTTTTAAGTTGAGCTTTCTCCCCAGAGGGCTCTGTGATAAATGTTGTGTCTATTGTGGATGTGTATTTCCTAGTGATCTTGTGTCATTATGCTCTTATCTTTATGAAATGCAAAAGAACTATAATATCAGCATAAAAAACATTAACAATGTGATTCCAAGCCTATAATTCAACACTTGGTGATAATTCCAAGGTTGTCATGCAAGACTTGACTCCACTAGTATAACTAAAGTATAATTGAGTAATGACTAAAGAGGAGGTTCCTTTCTAGGTGAGAATATTCACATCTAGGGGAGAATATATCAGACCTTGGGAGACCAATTGGCACCCTCAACTTAGACTATATAACTTAGGAACAAACATACTAGGTGACTATGCATTAACTCCAACACCTTTAAGCACTACTAAGGAGTACACAATGAATTGGTCCCAACAAGAGGCCATGTTAAGTACCACCTTTATAATGAATTTTAAAAAAATGAACAAAAAAAAAAAGAGGAAAGAGGGAAAACCTCATTGCAAAACCTCCCTTCAAAATATAATGCTGACTAGGACTGCTAGTTTGTAGTTGAGTTCTTCATTTCAAGGAGACCTCGCAAATGTGCAAGTTTATGCTCAGTGAAGTTTTTTTTTAAGATGTAGATGTATGTACATATTTTGTGAAGTAAATAAACCAGTGGGAATCCCTTATCTATCCACTTTATCCCCTCAAAAGGAAGAGGGTCCAAATCCCATTAGTGGTTCTCAATGAGGGAATTGTATTCCTCATTCATGACAGTTTTCCAATACGGATTCCCTTCATCCTATGCATAGGACTGGGGATCAAATTCCAAAACCATGTAGCAATGAATGGACATTATTGTTTCTGTGGCTATGAGAGCATGTGGATCTCCCTCAAATTTGGATCTCATCCTTCTAGGATCGACAAGATCACCTGCAAGATCACCAGTTGTCGGTAGGGTGGGTTGTGCACATTTGGGTCTTGGTTCTGGATCAACACATGCATTCTCATGTACTTCTCAATCAAATTCATAAATCTGATTTGAATGATATGATGTATCATCTTTTAAATTTTCTTTACAAGGAATCCAAGAAGCTTGTTCTTCTAGTGTCTTTATGTGGGATTTCTCTTGTCATTCTCCATCATGCATTCTTCGCAGACATCCTTTTTCCTTAATAGGATCGGTCCATAATTTATCTGTATTTGTGAATGCTTCAACATGGAATAGTAATTTAGGAGAAATAGACAAATCATATAAGTCGAAAGACATATCATATCTAATCAAAAAATGAGATTTATCATCAGTGGAATTGGGCTCTTCTTAAGTTCCCATAGTGATTAGATACAACCCTTTTCTTTTGAGAAGAATAAGAATCTTTCAACTCCATTCAAAGTGGTTGTATGGGGTTAGAATCATTGTTGACAAAAATTTCATTCTCTATGGTCACTCCAATATTTTTTACCTACAAGACAGATTTTTTTCTCCTTCTTCCCAACACCTGTGGGATCTAATACCATGTGAAATTGGAGTGAAAATTGCACAAAGAATCTATCTAGCAACAATAAACACCAAAACTACAAAGTTGAGAGAAGAATGGATCAATAATGAAATAATTGTATTCCACACTATTCCACATATTCCACATGCAAAGAGTGAATAATTTATAATATATATAAGCTACATGAGGAGATAACTCACCATATTTGAGCTTCTAGAGATAATGTGGACATGAACAAATTGAAACATGAGTAAACTACAACCTAGTCCTAGTTAGTTGCCCATGTAGTCATCAATTAACTAGTTCACACAAATGTAGTGGAGAGAACCTCATCCATACACATGTGTAGCACTCTCATAGAATCATGCATGTGTATTGCACCCCCTAGTGATTATTATAAGGTAAGCATGCAACACTTGGTGATAATTCTAAGGTTGCCAAGCAAGAATCTACTCTACTGATCTAATTGAAGTACAACTAAGTAATGATTGAAGAGGAGGTGGTTCCCTCGTCTAGAGGAGAATATTCTCATCTAGGGGAGAATATCTCAGACCATGGGAGACCAAGTGATGCCCTCAACTTATACCATTTAACTTAATAGAAAATAAACTAGGTGAGTGTGCATTATTTCCAATAATCTAACCCTTCCTAAAGCCTAGTATTCTCTTGTCAATCCCTTTCTTCCATAATGAAATATATGTTTCTAATCCTTTATTTATATATTCAACATTAGATGTCTCTTTAACTATATATTTGATAGTTGAGGTTACTCTATAGATCATTCTAGACAACCATCAGGTAATGAATGCCACACATTATCGGGAGTGACCACTTATCATCTCAAACCAAGGCTTTATATTTCATAATTGGTGTGTCATCAATGAGATATAATTTGAAGTGTTGGCATCCTTTAATATATATTATATTTTAGTTATCATCTAATAGGTGTGGATCCACAAATATCTTGAAGTAAAATAATTCATCAATTAGATATGGGATGAAATAATTGTGATCCTCACATGTTTTATAACTGTCCATCTCTGTGAAAATTTGGATTTCTACTTTATTTGAGATAATAACCTCCCACAAGTTCCATTTATATCTTGATTTGTGTGTTTTTTAGACCTTTATTTGGCACCATAGGCCAATGTGGATGAATAATACCAAAATGTACTATCAAATCACAAATAATTTAATTAGAAAAAGGATATTCACATAATAATTCAAATCTTTGGAAAGCATAATAATTCACAAGAACATCTATTTTATGAAATCCAAAAGGTTTGAATGAAGTTCATGCATGGATCTTATCTTTATTTTTTGCATGCCATGCAACCTATGGTTAGTTGGATCGTATCTTCAGTTTTTGCATGCAATGAAACCTATGGTTAGCTAGATCTTATCTTAAGTATTTCCATGCCATGCAATCTATTGTTATCTCCTAAAGAATCTATAAGTATGAGAGACAAAGATAATGAATGGAGGCCCACACAAAATCATCCTTATGCTTCCAATTTGTAACAAGAATCATTAGTCTTGATTGTATACCATTGTTGAATGGTCGGCATCGTCATTAGTGTGATTTGATCCTAAGTGACGACTATTATCCATTTACTTGGTTATCTTGCCAAGATATGGTTTCATATCGTTCTTGTTCGATGGAGGTGGACTTAGGAATGAGGAGTAGTACATTGGGTCTTGGAGATAGGATTACAATGGTGAATCTCAAGGTAATCATCATTGTTTTTACTCTCTTTCAATAAATATAGATCTATCTTCTTTCACCCCCAAATCTCTTTGTTTATAGATATATTTTTCATTTGTTGATGAGGTTTTATGGATCTAAATTTTCTTGAGATTATTATATTAAAACTTTAATCATGCAAGTTTCTATTTATTATTTTATGAAAGAATGAGAAAAGTTTTTTTTTGTTGGATGATTGTGTTGGTTGGTGGTGAATCAGTGAGGTCAAGTGAAAGTAATTGGATATGTTTGACAAACATCAAGAATCATGTATGTCCCTTTTTGCTTCTCATATTTCCTTTTTTTAAATCATGTTAGTATTAGGATAAAGTAAGACTTTATATATCCCTCTTTCTATCATTGAATTTCACCCATTCAGTGGGGATTTTGACTGCTTATACGCAAGTAGATTATCCCATAACAATGTCCCATCAGGGGGAAGACAACTTCAACAATGTCAAGCACACTCCTTACTCTTAAAAGGGATGCAAATGTAAACACATAGCAATTTGTTTTATCACCCATGCAATTATCCATTTGTAGAAATAATATTTGTGGCAATTTTCTATTTGATCTACAACCATTTTTATTATCAACACTTACCTTAGGTGATTGCATATCATATTTCTTGTAGTATAAAAAAAATTCATCAAATTTGGTTTGTAATAGATCATTATGTAATGGGTGGTTTGATTTTCCCATATTATACAAAAAATTATTCATATTGATCCATCATTGGTTCTTAGATATCCTTGAGGCATTTAGCTCATGAATTCATTGTGATGTTTGAACCCATCCCTAAAAGAGAAAGGCTAAAGTGGTCTAAGCCTCCAATATTGTGTCCATGTGTAAGCATGCCAATCAAATCAAATGGGAGATTCATGGCTCTACTAATAGCATTTTCCTTATTACACAACCTTGGTATAGAAGTCTTTGCCTTGTCCGTCTTGCCATGCACAATGCTCAAGTAAGTGCTAGGATTCTTTTTTGAATTTGATTTGTGGGCATAATACACATTGTGAAAACTTGTAAAATAGTTATTATGTCATGTTTGAATTATCCACAATTTTTTTTCTTTTGTTGGATCAATGGCGGTCTTATATTTGTTAGTGACGAGTCACAATCATTACACCTTGCAAATAATTTGTTCTTTGTGATTGAAACATATAGAGATTGATTTCTCATTATTGTATTGAAATGGGATTGTGACATTGGATGGAAACCCAACATAACCATGTCTTTTTAAACCATTTTGAGAAGTGAAGATTGGTTCATGTTTTAAGGAAATAATATGAGAGGTGTCATTGATCCATATTGATGTATTGAGTGAATTACATGTGGAGCCTTGTTTTAATTTTGGTCCACATTCTTACTGCTACATTTGGTTGTGAAATCCAATGTCATTTTCTGATGTTGATGGAAAAATTCAATTGTGATGTCATAATTTATTTAGAAACTATTAAAATTTACGCTTTCTTCTTCTTGTGCCCAAATAAATGTCACAATTCTACAATGTTTCCACTAAATGTTATAATTTGGATGTTCTTTGAGTTGAACTTCTGGAATTTTATTCATTTGACCAAATGATCATTATTTATGTTTAAAGTTTCAGTAAAGTTGACTTAATTAAATGTTCAATAATTTTGACTAGGTCATATTACCGTCCATATTCTAACATTTTTGTAAATTATAAATATTAGAACCCAAGAGATATTGTGACAATTGTGTAATAGTCGCAACATTTGTAATATTTGTTTTGTCATTTTTGCGACACCTGAACTAGATTTTTCAAGTTTCAACATCCATTTCTTTATGTACAAATTTCAGAATATCTACATAATCGAAATTATCTTCATGTAAACAAACTACAAATGAATTTTGAATTCTGTATGTGAGAAATTATTTGAATTTGTTATTTTATCGTATTAATATTTCTTTAGTGTATTTTGTTGTAATAGATAAGTACAATGTCAAATTTTTATTGGGAAGAAAATTTGAGGACCATTTCTAGGTTAAATGAGGCATATGGTGATGGTAAATGTTATTTCCCTTGCAATGTATGCAAGGGAATGAAAACGAGAAGAACTAAAAAATAATCAACTATAAAACATTGTT
>SNQJ01S0202494.1:0-10100 GCA_010110895.2 Picea sitchensis | reverse complement strand
GGGATCTTTGTGGTGTTTACATGTGTTGATATTTGTGATGGATTATAATGTCTAATCTATATGTCGTGACTGATGTTTGATGATTTATGTATGTGTGATGATGTCTTGATGTGATAAATTCCATATAACACTATGTTAGCAACATTACTTGTCTTCGGCATAGGGATATATGGGTCTGCAGGTTGCACAAGAAGTGCCCAAGCGCAACACACAGAAGAAGTCCTTTTCGGACTTAAAATCAAATGAGGGAGCATTTCATTCTTCAGCGGAAAGGATTCAATGACAGAGCAGAACAGCGATTGATGGGTAATTACAGATTAACCGAGTCGCGTCAAGTATAGTGTTAAAAGTTTTAAGGAAGTCAACGGTTGGAATCCTTCAGGAGGCACTCGTGAAGTTACGAGGGCCGTTGATTGCAAGCAGTTCAAGCGCAGTGTTATTTCTCGAGCTTGGGGTTCGTGAGTTCGAAGGGCGGACCATATCCCTTTGGTTGCGCGATATTTCGAGTTATGAAAAGTGTCCAGAGGAGGTCAACCGTCGCTGACCATCGCGTCTTGGGACTTCGCGAAGGGAGAATGCTAAAGTCTGATACTCCAACTCGCGAGGTCACGAGTAGTGAGAGGCGCTAGTACTTGGGCCCTAGCCAACGGTTACATATGGAGAGCGCTGACCAGAAAGGGAGACCTGCCTGTATCACCGTCTCGGGAAGCGAGAGTTGAAGAAGAGGAACCAAGGGTCTCTGACTCGCGAATCGCAAAATGAAAAGCACTTTTAATGACGGGCCCACAATATCGCCAAAAGTGTTCCAGGTCGTCCGATCAAAAGAGGGGTATGTGATGCGCAATTAAGTTCTCTTTCCCCTTCGCTCATCGCAAATTCAAAGAGCAAGGATCAACCTCCTCCCAGCCTCAAGGAACGAAGCGCCGAAAGCGCCCAAAGGCGGGCCCACAATATCGAGGAGCAGTCTCAGCCATCCATCTAAAGGGGACACCTGGTGCATGATTAGGCTCCCCGCCTTCTCGCCCATTGCAACTATGATAAGCAAGGATCAACTCCTTCCCATTCACGAACATCGAAAGCACATTGGGAATAAGCATGTGGTCACAGCCCGCGGCCACTTGGGGAAAGAAAGCAACTGTGTAAAGAAGGCCAAAGGCGCTGAGTTCAGTTACATAGGGGATCATCACGATCTCTAGGCGCCATCAGATCCGATCTCAATGCTATTTCTCGCTTGGAGTAAATGAAGGCAGGGAGAGGTGGTTGAAACCTCTCCTCAATCATTAAGTGCGAAGTATGGAGGGCCTGGCAAGTGGTCTGCTTGAGAGGGTCCTATGTACCCATTTTTCTGGAGAAGCCATGCCAAAGTCTTCAACTAGACAGAGAAGTTTGTGCATGCTAGCCCAGCATTTAATGGCTCAGCTACCATCCCCCTACAAGAGTCATGCATAGTTAAGGTGGCGTCTGACAGGGATTATCCGTCCGAATTCGGTCGAAGGGACACCACGCTTTTGATGGCTGAACATGCCTTTGTTAGGTGAATTTTCCTGAGTATATAGACGGAGTTTTTATTTTTGTAATCATCCATGGTTGAGCAAGGCTCCCAGTTGTAAAACTTTAATGAAGCACTGTTATTCTGGTTATGTATGGACTCTTGAGACTTCTTGCCTTATGAATGTCAGCTTCTTTCACGTCTTTGTTTACACTGTGGTAGAACGACTCAGAATTGGAGGGTCCAGTCGAGTTGTGACTGTTATAGGATGATGTAGGTTGGATCACTGTAACAGTTGTGTTGTTTCTAATCGGTCTCTGTGATTTTCTTAGCACTGAATGACTTGGAATTGGAGGATCCAGTCAAGTCCCCCTTTCAGTTTCTCGAAGCCCTGAACCAAGAGGATCTTGCATTCAGATTTTTTCTTCTACAAACTGCTGAAAGGCCTGTTGCCTGAGGTAGTTTGTCACTCCTCTCACTGAGTCTTCCACCTATCCATTTTACAATCAACTCACTGACTGAAGTTTGGATCAAGACCTCCTTTGTTCCTTACATACCAGACTCAGTCCTTGAATTAGAGTAATATCTTCCCAAGTCACTACCCATTCAATCACCCATTAAAATTTATCGTGACATAAAACTGATGGGCGTTGGGCTCTGCTCCTGCTAGAAATTCAGGGGTGACTTCTGACGCTAACATTTCTGGCGCCGCTGCCGGGGACGAAGTTGAAAATTTTCCCCGGGATTGAACAACATTGAACCTCCGATTCCAAAGGTGCATCGGGTATCAGAGCCTTTGAAGATTGCTACTGTGCACCTGGCGACTCCATTGTGACGACTCCGCTGGGGAGAACCTGCGCTATTAATTGTGGCTTTCAGAGGCAGACACACACGTTCTCATCCACAGCTGCCTCTAGCTACACCTGAAACTGATCCAGAGGTGGTTCTCAGAAAAGGAGAGGTCTCTGAAGAAGAAGCTTCCATTGTCGAACCAGGTAATCTGCCATCTCCTTCTGTAGGAACTCCATTTTCTCCTCCTCGGTTTCTCAATAGGCCTCCTTCATAGGTTTCCCGTTTCCTGAACTTTGGGAGTGTTCCTGCTGAGTTTTCCCCTCCTGGTCTGGGATTGGAGGGAGAAACCCTTGTCACTCCCCTCTCCTCTGAAGCTATACCCTGGCGTAGACCCAAGACCACAAAATATTTCCCCATGCCTAGTTTTACCACTCCTGCGCAAAGAGGAGCACCTACTGACTTGAGCTCGTTAGCCTTCTCCTTAAATCCCCTCTTGTTTCCCACTCCACTTCGGGACTCATTCCCAGTAGCCCCTTCATGAACTCCTTCTCCTCCAATTTCTCCTCCACCTAATGTTCTTATGGCTGGTGCTAATCCCCCTCTGAATAGAATGGACGCCATAGTCACTTCCAGATATGATCCCTTAGTTCTACCCCATCCTATGAATCCTCTCCCTGCTGGAGATTACTTGAAATACATGCCCAAGTTCATTGGGGAAGGGGATGTAACTATTGAAGAGCATTTGGCTGCTTTCTACAGTTATGTAGACAACCTGAACATTGAAAACGAAGATGTCTAGATGAGAGTCTTCGTCCAGAGCTTGGATGGTGAGGTGAGGAAGTGGTTTAGAGGACTGTCCCCCGGAACTATTGCTGGGATCGAGGCCTTAGATGGTGCTTTCCTGAGGCAATGGGGCAATAGAAAAGCTTTCATGTATTACATGACAAAGTTTGGATCTTTGAAGAAAATGGAAGGAGAGTCCGCCTTCGACTTCTCCAAAAGATTCAATAACATGTATAATAAAATCCCTGCCAAAATAAAGCCTTTGGAAGCCTCAACCAAGATTTATTATGCTAGTGCGTTTGGCCCCGATTTTTTTCTTCTATTGAGAGAAAGAAGAGCCACTTCTTTAGCCCAAATGAAAGATGTGGCCATAGAGGTGGAATCCAATGTGTTAGTAGCTGATAGACTGAGGAACAAGGCTGATGCAGATAGAAGAAAGGGAAGGTCGGAAACCTCAACTTCTGGATCATCGGTGCCCCACCCTTAAGTGGATGAACTGACCAAGATGGTGAAGTCCCTGTCTACAGAAATGGAAAGAATGAAGGTTGAGGGGAGACAAGCATACAAGGGCCCTCAGAACGCCGAAAACAAAGGAGGTTCAGGAGGCCAAACAATTTTACTCCCCCGAATGTGCAAAGAGAGAGGGGAAGGGACAGAGAGGACCAGAAGATTCAGGCCCCTTTTCAAAACAATTTTATGGCCAAGGAAGAAGAAAGGGGAACAGAGGAACCTGACCATGAAATCCATTTCTTTGGAGACACTCCTCCTTTTCCTCATCTTACTCAATAAGCATACGAGGATTCTCTCATGGACAGTCAGCTAAATGAACTAAGCAAGGGAGACAAGACTAGTGGCGGCCAAGGCAAGTATGATCTGAGGTCCAAGAAAAAGAATATATCGCCTGACGTTCCTAAGCAGTCCACTAGGACAGAGAAGCCTTCCAATGAAGTAGCAGACAGTCATAGAGGTAAGAAGCATCGACCTCTCTCTCCCATAATCCAGAGTCATGTTCCCGAAATAAGAGAAATTCCAAAGCTTACACCTTCTTTTAATTTCGAGCATTAAATTCAAAAGATCAGAATTCATGTGCCCCTAACCGAATTGATTAAACAAGAAGGGTTCAAGAAACGCTTTTCTGAGATTTTACAATCTGAGGTCTCCTGACTTCCCATGGACTCCATCAATTTGCAATATGAAAATCCTCCAGTTATTCTAGGCCCTATGGTAGAAGACAAAAATGACTCATCCCCTCCCTTCTACACTTCCTTGAATATACATGACAAGGTGTTGCATAACTGCTTGATGGATTCAGGGGTTTCTCACAACCTCATGCCCAAAAATGTCATGGAAGAGTTAGGGCTAGAAGTCACCCGAGCCTATCATGACCTCTATTCCTTTGAATCCAGAAAGGTTCAATTACTAGGAGTTATCAAAGACCTGGTCTTGACCTTGTTTCAGTTGCCCATGAAAAGTGTGGTCATGGATATTGTAGTGGCCGATGTCCCCCCCAAGTTCGATATGTTATTATCAAGGTCTTGGATAAAAATACTGGGGGGAACTTTGTATATGGACCTCACATATGCTACTATCCCAGTGATTGGAGGAGAGCATAGAAGACTATACAGGGAAGCCCAACTGGCCTATATAATCAGTGATGAGGCCAATCCTACCAATCATCCTATTTTTTCCTTGGATACTGATTTAGGTTCTAGTTTATTACAACTCACCCATGCTCCCGAGCCCCCTCTTAAACTCAGGAAGTCGCCCATCACTTCTCATGAATTCCCTCCCTCCATCACCCCTGTCTGGAAAATGTTCTTTGACGGAGCCTTTTCCAGGGAAGGCGCTGGAGCTGGGGTATTTTTTGTGTCATCGGCTCAGGAAACCATATCCCTGTCATACAAACTAGAATTTGAAGCTACCAACAATGTGACAGAGTATGAATCTCTTGTCCTGGGATTAAGAGCCGCAAAGGAAATGGGAATTCAGCAGGTAGCAGTGTTCGGAGATGCAGAGTTGGTGGTCCAGCAGATCAGAAACGCTTATCAAGCCAAGCATCCTCGACTCAGAAGCTACAGAAATGAGGTGTGGGACCTAGTTGACAATTTCTTCTTGGCATTCAATATTTATTATGTCCCGAGAGAGAAGAACACAGTAGCAGACTCCTTGGCTACATCAGCAAGCAATTTCAAAGTACCCTTGCTGCCCAAGTTCAAATATGATGTAGAGGTAAAATACAGGCCCTCCATACCCGACAACGTCAAACATTGGAAGGTATTCGAGGATGATCTCGAGATCAGGAAGTCCTTGGAGACTGTTGAAGAATTTTCAGAAATGCATATCGACCAAGACTCTCTCTCTGAAGAAAATCTCGATGGGGGTAATTTTCTGAATAAGATTGCAGAGCGTAACATTGTGCAGCTGCCCAGCAATCATATTCCAAAAGTATTGGTTCCTTTGGAAAGGCTTTTTGATAGAAATGATGTGTCATTAAAAGGGGAAATCTTGGAGGATGACGCTACTACTATTCAGTACAACATTGGCACCGAGAGTGAGCCCAAGTTTGTCAAATTTTCAAGAAGTCTAGCAGAGGAGCAGAGGTCTAGGTACATTGGAATTTTGAGGGAATTTGTTGATGTTTTTGCCTGGACCTACGAAGACCTCAAAACATATGACACTTCTGTCATCGAGCATAAAATCCCATTAAAGGGGGACGCAAATCCATTTAGGAAGAAGCTGAAACAGATCAATCCTATGTTGTTGCCTATCATGGAGAGGGAAGTGAGGAAGCTGCTTCAAGCTCAAATCATTTTACCACTGAGATATTCAGAGTGGGTGGCCAACTTGGTACCAGTAAGGAAAAAGAATGGAGAAATCAGACTCTGTGTAGACTTTAGAAACCTGAACAGGAGCTCCCGAAAGGATAACTACCACTTACCAAAGATGGAACATATTCTGCAGAGGGTAACAGGAGCATCCAGGATGTCCATGATTGATGGTTTCTTTGGCTACAATCAGATCTCTGTTCTACCTGAGGACAGGGAAAAGACAGCATTTACCACTCCATGGGGCACATTCATGTATGCCAAGATGCCTTTTGGATTGATGAATGCAGGGGAAACGTTTCAACGTGCCATGGACATAGCTTTCATTGGGGAAAAGGATAAATTTGTGGTCATCTATCTGGATGACATCACAGTATTTTCAAGATCTGATAAAGAACATCGTTGTCATCTTAGGAAGGTTTTCCTGAAATGCAGGAGTTTTGGCATTTCATTAAACCCCAAGAAATATATGTTCGCCATGCAAGAGGGAAAATTACTAGGCCACATAGTATCAACGGAAGGAGTCGGGATTGACCCTAGCAGAGTTGAAGAAATACAAGCCTTATAAATCCCGAGGTCCAAGAAGGAGGTCCAATCCTTCCTTGGTAAGATTAATTTTCTGAGGAGGTTTGTGCCTAACTTTGCTGAGGAGGTAAAATTTATAACAACCATGCTAAGGAAAGTAAATGAAGTGAGGTGGACTTCTCAATCGTGAAATTCCTTTGAGAAAATAAAGAAGGCCCTGTCTAAAGCCCCCGTGCTTATCAGTCCCGATTACTCAAAGGATTTCCTTATTTTTTCCTTTGCTTCACCTGACACGGTAGTCGTTGTTTTATTACAAATAAACAAGGATGGGCTAGAGCAGCCTATTGCCTATTTCAGCCAAGCATTGAGGGATGTCGAAGTCAAGTATGACACTATGGAGAAACAGGCCTATGCACTGGTAAAGGCCCTCAAGGCATTTAGAATCTATGTCCTGCAGTCAAAAATCATAGCTTATGTCCCCTCAGCTGTTGTTAAAGACATTCTTATTCAACCTGACATAGATGGGAGGAGGAGTAAGTGGTTAGCCAAAATTCTGGAGTTTGACCTGGAAATAAAGCCTACCAAATTGATCAAAGGTCAAGGTTTAGCCAAGCTTCTCGCTGAAGCCAATTGCCAATCTTTGGGGATAAGGTTCATCAACGAATGCTCAAGAATTCAGCAGGGTCGACTGCCTGACATGGACCCTCAAAGGGAGCCCCCGTTGGCTCGATGTCCTTGGTATAAGGATGTCATATACTTTCTGCAAGAGTTGCAGCCTCCAGATGGTCTGCAAAGAAACAAAGCAAGAGCTTTGAAGCTCAAGGAAATCAGATACTTCCTTATCGATCAAATTTTATATTGGAAAGACCCCTTGGGGGTGCTTTTAAAATGCATGGATCCACAAGAGGCCGACAGGATCATGTTTGAATTTCACAGCAGCCTATGTGGAGGGAACCATTTCTGGAAGTCCACAGCCCACAAAATCCTCAAGGCTGGATACTACTGGCCCACCATATTCACTGACGTTTTCAGAAGGGTCCGATCTTGCACCAAATGGAAAAGATTCGCAGGAAAGAAATAGCTCAAGTCTCTGCCGTTAAATCCTGTATTTATTTCAGGACCTTTCCAACAATGGGGCCTAGATTTCATTGGAGAAATCCACCCTACTTCTAGTGGGCAGCACAAATGGATCCTAACGGCTACTGATTTCTTCACCAAGTGGATTGAAGTTGTTCCCACCAGGAGTGCTTCCCACAAGGTAATCATTGGGTTCCTGGAGGACCTCATCACAAGGTTCGACTGCCCAAGTAAGATTGTCACTGATAACGCAGCCGCCTTTGGGTCTGAGACATTAGCCAAGTTTTGTGAGCAGTTCGGGATCAAACTGATTCACTCCACCCCATATTATCCACAGGGCAACGGTTTAGCTGAATCCTCCAACAAAAGATTGATAAGGATCATAAAAATATTGTTGGAATACAACAAGAAGGCCTGGCATTCAAGATTAAAGTTTGCTCAATGGGCCGATCGAGTGACCCCAAAGAGATCTATGGGCGTCTCTCCTTTCCAATTATTCTATGGAGCGTAGGTTGTCTTCCCTTCTCATTTATCCATTCCTGTAGCAAAATTCCTCCAGGATCATCAGGAGGAGCCTGATGACATGATTAGAAGGATTCATCAGCTAGTGGAGGTCCAGCAGGCCAGGGAGCAGGCAATGGACAAAACTCAGGACCATTAGCAAAGGATCAAGCAGGTTTTCGATAAGAAGGCCAAGAAGGAAGAATTTCGGATAGGAGACCTGGTGCTAAAATGGGATGCTCCTAAGCAGGATAAGGACAAGCACAACAAATTCAAAGCCCTATGGATTGGACCCTTCAAAATCTCTGAGGTTTTCTCAAATAACACATATCGGCTGCAGTATTTGGAGGGTGAAGAAGTTTTCAACAGCCCAGTAAATGGGCATTTTCTTAAAAAGTGTTTTGTCTGAGCCTTCCGCGGCTCCTGTGTTTTGTAAATATTGTCTTTTCTATTCTTCGTTTTTACTTTTATTGTTTTGGCTTAGTAAATGACTCCATAGCCCAACAGCAAGGCACTGGAACTGCAAAATGAGTCCTTAGAGCATCACAAGGACAACTCTATCCCCCATGGAGCCTAATGTTAGCAACATTACTTGTCTTCGGCATAGGGATATCCGGGTCTGCAGGTTGCACGAGAAGCGCCCAAGCGCAGCACACAGAAGAAGTCCTTTTCGGACTTAAAATCAAGCGAGCGGGCATTTCATTCTTTAGTGGAAAGGATTCAGCAACAGAGCAGAACAGTGATTGATGGGTAATTGCATATTAACCGAGTCGCGTCAAGTATAGTGCTAAAATTTTTAAGGAAGTCAACGGTTGGAATCCTTTGGGAGGCACTCGCGAAGTTACAAGGGTCGTTGATCGCAAGCAGTTCAAGCGCAGTGTTATTTCTCGAGCTCGAGGTTCATGAGTTTGAAGGGCGGACCATATCCCTTTGGTTGCGTGAGATTCTGAGTTATGAAAAGTGTCTGGAGGAGGTCAACCGTCGCTGACCATCGCGTCTCGGGAATTCGCAAAGGGAGAATGCCAAAGTCTGATGCTCCAACTCGCGAGGTCACGAGTAGCGAGAGGCGCTAGTACTTGGGCCCTAGCCAACGGTTACATATGGAGAGCGCTGACCAGAAAGGGAGCCCTACCTGTATCGTCGTCTCGGGAAGCAGGAGTTGAAGAAGAGGAACCAAGGGTCTCCGACTCGCGAATCGCGAAATGAAAAGCACTTTTAATGACGGGCCCACAGTATCGTCGAAAGTGTTCTGGGTTGTTCGATCAAAAGAGGGGTACGTGATGCGCGATTAAGTTCTCTCACCCCTTCTCTCATCATGACTTCAAAGAGAAAGGATCAACCTCCTCCCAGCCTTGAGGCATGAAGCATCGAAAGCACCCAAAGGCGGGCCCACAATATCGAGGAGAAGTCTCAGTCGTCCATCTAAAGGGGACACCTGGTGTGTGATTAGGCTCCCCGCCTTCTCACCCATCACAACTATGATAAGCAAGGATCAGCTCCTTCCCATTCGGGAACGCCGAAAGCGCCTTGGGAATAAGCACGTGGTCACAGCCCGCGGCCACTTGGGGAAAGAAAGGAGATGTGTAAAGAAGGCCAAAGGCACCGAGTTCAGTTACAGAGGGGATCATCGCGATCTCCAGGCGCCATTGGATCTGATCTCAATAATGTTTCTCGCTTGGAGTAAATGAAGGCAAGGAGAGGTGGTTGAAACCTCTCCTCAGTCATTAAGTGCAAAGTATGGAGGGCCTGGCGAGCGGTCTGCTCAAGAGGGTCCTATGTACCCATTTTTCCGGAGAAGCCATGCCAAAGTCTTCAACTAGACAGAGAAGTTTGCGCACTCTAGCCCAACACTTAATGGCTCAGCTACCATCCCCCTACAGGAGTCATGCACAGTTAAGGTGGTGTCTGACAGGGATTATCCGTCCGAATTCGGTCGAAGGGACACCACGTTTTTTATGGCTGAACATGCCTCTGTTAGGTGAATTTTCCTGAGTATATAGACAGAGTTTTTATTTTTGTAATTGTAATGACCCTTTATTTATTAATGTGAATAATTTCATAAATAATCCTAAAAATTAGCTAAATTATAATTAATTATTATATAACTT
>SNQJ01S0202492.1:0-16759 GCA_010110895.2 Picea sitchensis | reverse complement strand
GAGTGTGTTGTTAAGCCACTCCGTGATGTTAAAGTCACCGGTTCGAAACCTGCGGGGACAAAAAATCCAACCATGTTAAGGGTTGGTGTGGCTCAGGCCGGGTGCGATCCCCGGGTGATTTTGACGGCTTAGATGCCCCTGATAAATATTGATAAATCGCAGGTCCTGCACAAATTAACAAACAAAAAAAAATATTGATAAATATTTTTTAAAAAATTAATAAAATAATTAAAAGATAATATTTGATGAGATATTTTAAAATGTAAGTTCATGGTGGTTACCTTGGCTGTGAGAAATATTCCACTGATGATATAAATGAGAAATATGATTGCGATGAATCTTTTCATTATGAGAATATTGTTTTGGTAATATAATTTTTCTATATAATTATGGTAACTCTTTTGACTGTGAAAAATGTTATCTTGGTAATATAAATGTTTTGATAATATAAATTTGGTATATAATTATGTTAACTGCTTGACTGAAAAATATTATCTGGGTAATGTAAGTGTTTTAGCTCTTTTGACTGAAAAGTATTATCTTGGCAATATGAAAATAAAGATAACATCGAAATTATCATTTTGATAATATAAATCTGAAATATGATAAATGTTTTAATAATATAAATTTGTTATATAAATATGATAACTTTTTGACTGAAAAATATTATCTGGGTAATATAAGTGTTTTAGTGATATAAATTTGCTAATTATGGTAACTCTTTTGACTGAAAACTATTATCTTGAGAATATAAAAATAAAGATAACATAAATTTATTTTTTATTTTGATAATATAAATTTGAAATATAAGTGGTGATTTTTTTGAAAATTATTATATTTTGTTAATATAAATTTGATATTATGGTGATTTTTTTAACATAAATTTGATATAAGTTTAAAATATAAATATAATAATTCTCGACTGTGAATATAATTTTTTACTATGAAAACACAATGAACTTCGTTATATAGATATAATAATTCCCTTGACTGTGAATATAATTATTAACGACACAATTTAATTAGAGATAAAAATATGTTTTCTATATTATCTAAGATCGTTTAGATGATGGATCCCACCTAACCTTTGATATTTCCCAATGCCCAGGGCTCGAATATTGTCTTCGTAATTGAAATGATGTTTTTGATAATGGGAGATACTAAAAATAAATATAAAGGTTTTGGTAATTGATATTTAGTATTTTGGTAATTGATATTTAGTTGTTTCAATTTGTTTAAGATTTTTAATTAATAAAAATGTATTATTAAATTTTAATTTATTCTGTGTCTAAATTAAACTTAAACTGAACTATGTCATTTTTAAATAATAATAATATTAATTAATTAAATGAAAATTTTATACATAAATTTTAAATTTTTGGAAAATGAAATATATATATTCAATTTAAATTAAATTAACTTAATTAAATCAAGATAAAAAAAGATTAAAAAAATTAATTCTCAAGAATAAAATTAAACATTCTACTACACCATTAGTTCCACTATTTCTGTCTCTGACTCCATCCCCACTCCATTATTTCCATTTTAGACTCCAACATCTCCCGGTATTTATCATATGTTAAATTATCACAAATATCTACTCTCTTATTAAAATGTACTAATTTTGGAAAAACTAGTGCGTTAGTGATGAGACTCTTTCGAATCAGTTATGTGCATTAGTGAACGTGAACAGTTGTAGAATTAACCCTGAAAATGAATGCAGAGAACCAGTGAAATATAAATTGAAAAAAACAAAATTTGGAATATTAATTAATTATAAAAATGCACTATGTATTAATTTAAAGGTGTAATTGAAGTAGAATAGTTTTTTTTTTTTTAAGTATTATATTTTATTAAAAATTAAAAGATAAATGTTGTTAATTTAAGTTGTTTTTAATTGTAATATTATGTTAATTAATATTATATTTAGGATATCCGGAAATGATCGTTTTGCTAGGGTTTCCACCTCGAGCCCCTTTGCTCGTGTCGCCCTGAGTTCCTACTGCAACCATGGAGGTCGAGGAAGGGGGGCTCTTGGCCCCTCTTACAATTCTGTCATCGCCCTCGAGATGGGCATCAAACACTTCAAGAGACCACCCTTTGAACTTCCAGTGGAAATGAAAAACATTCTTTGGGAGGATGATCTGTCGAAGGAAAAACCCATGGAGATCGACCCTGAAACAAACCATCCAAAAGCGGCTCGCACCTGGGAACCTGGCAAATGCATTCTGCAGGCTCCTGTCACCCCAAAATATACAATCAACTCTCCAAGAATAGATGATCATAAGCAATACATGAAGGATTTCGCCCTAGTGGGAAAAGTTTTGGGCCTATGGCCATCAGAGAAAGATTTAGTGAAATGGATTCAGCACTGGTGGAAGCCCAAAGGTCACTACGAAATTTAGCTCGGTTCAAAGGGCTTCTTCACCATCATCCTACATAACCTTGAGGACATAAACAAAATCTTTGAAGGGGGCCCGTACTTTTACAACTCGACAGGACTTTTCCTCCATTTCTGGACGAAAAAGTTCAGTCCTGAGAAGGAAGACTTCACGCATACACCAGTTTGGCTGCGACTGTACTCTTTACCTCGAGAGTTTTGGTTGGAGGAAATCCTAGCAGGCATATGCAATACGATTGGCATCTATGTCAAAGCTTATGAGGAAACAAAACAACTAAGGTACACTGCTTATGCACGTATTTGTGTCTATCTAAATATCTCCAAACCGCTACGTGGAGCCATAACCTTAGACTACTATGACGAAGAATGGTCCCAAACCCTAGATTACAAGCACATTCTCTTCCACTACCGGAAGTGTCACGAACATGGCCATCTCTTCCGCGATTGCCCCCTAAATAACCCCAACAAATCAAACCCTGAGGATACTAACAAAAACAAGGACAGTTTCACCCAAGTCATGGGGCGCTGCAGGCAACCGACCAGAAAAGTGCCTCCTCATACCCCCTCTAGAACTTCAACCAATAACTCTTTCGAAGCCCTCCAAAAACTTCCAGAAAATCCCCTCAATCCCTCCGCCCCCTATCAAATCCAACGGCCCCAGAGTAAGCTCAAAATAATCCATAATCCTTCCCACCTAATCCCATAATCACTCAACTCCCCACCATGGAGACCTCCCTCCCAGCGAATCTGGGCCTGGAAATAGGAGACCCTGACATAGATCTAGAGGATTAGGAACTGGCAGGAATAGATATCATACACCTAGAACAAGCCTACTGTAAGCAACAGTTATATGCCATACCCCAGGATTAGCTACGCAAAGTGCACAAAGTCTTCCTCAACTCCACAGCGGGAGGATCGGCTCATGCCAACTCGAATCTGGGAATCCAAAGAGGGAGCTCGAAAGAATAGTGCAAACCCACTAAAGAAGAGAAGAAAAGGGGTAGAAAACCAAAGCACCAACTCATTCAATATGTAGGAAATTTCCTTGTGAACTCTGGCCAGATCCACCTGATCTCGGACATCTTTCCTCCTCTCCAACCCTCACCCTCCTCATGAAGATGCTATCTTGGAACATTAGGGGCCTCAATGCACGAAGCAAGCAAGGCTTTCTCCGGGAAAGGATTATGAAGGAACAACCAAACATTCTTCTTCTACAAGAAACTAAATGCGCAGCGGATGAGGCCACTCAAATACTCACAAAATGTTGGAAGCAAGCTAAAATAGTAGAAGTAGATGCAAAAGGTACAACAGGGGGTCTAGCCATACTCTAGAACCAAGCGACTACTCTTATGGAAGGATTCTTCACCTCCAAATGGACTATCACAACCTCCTTCAGAATCATTGGTTCGAACAAGCCAGGATTTGTCTCGAATGTCTACGGCCCCGCAATCCCAGGAGATAAGGAATCCTTCCTCCATCATTTGGAATGGATTGCCAATCACATCGACAATCAGTGGTGGATCCTCGGGGGATATTTCAACATGATAACAGGTTTAGAGGAAAAGAAGGGGGGCACTCGCAGATTGGGAAATGACAGTGAACAGTTCCACAGAACCATAAGCTTGTTGGACCTCATCGATGTAGAAACGGACAACAAACTATTCACATGGTCTAATAGACGCTCGGGGGCACGACATGTTTCTTGCAGATTAGATCGCTTCCTAATCTTTGAACCTTTCATGTTGGAAGGTCTCACTTGGAAAGCCACTGTAATTGATACTCTTGGATCTGATCATTGGCTGATATTACTCACGATGAATATCAATGGAACTATAGGCAGGAAGCCCTTTTACTTTGAGAAATTTTGGTTGACAGACCCGGACTTTCAAGCAAACATTAGCCTTTGGTAGAAGGAGGCAACAATCACAACAGGTACTCCTATGTATAAATTCCAACAGAAGCTAAAGAACCTCAAGTAACATCTAAAGTCTTGGAATAAATACACTTTTGGTAACATTTTCCACACTCAAGAAATCCTTAACCAACAGATTCAAGACCTCCAACAACAGATCAGACTTCAAGGTTTCACTGACTCTCTAAAGGACCAAGATTCCATCCTCAATAAACAACTGGCAGAAAGATGGGCATAGGAAGAAATCCTCTAGAGGTAAAAATCTCGCATCCAATGGCTCAAAGAGGGGGAAAGAAACACTAAATTTTTCCACAGATCGATGCTCCAATGCCACCACACTAATCACATCACTCATCTTGTTTCGGATCAAGGCCGAGAAATTCAGAATCACGCAGACATAGAGCAGGAACTTCTGACTTACTACAAGCACCTTCTCTCAGAACCCCCTATAGATCGCACTCAAGCTATAGACTCTCTCATCAAGCACATCCCAAAGGAGGTCACCAAAGAACAAAATGAGGCTTTGATGCACCCAATTACCCATGAAGAAGTCGATCAAGCCCTCAAGGACACCCCAATGGGCAAAGCCCCAGGGCCTGACGGATTCACAACATATTTTTTTCACCACTATTGGGATATGATACAGGAAGAGGTATGGGAAATCATCAAAGATTCCAGAAAGTCAGGGCATAGGCTCTTAACGACACCTTCCTCACTCTCATTCCAAAAGAGAACAAAGTCACCTCACCAAATCATTTCCGACCCATTGCACTTTGCAATGTGATTTATAAGATCATAACGAAGATCATCGCCAAACGTCTCAAAACCATCCTACTTTTTATCATCTCTCTGAAATAGTCAAGATACGTGGAGGGTCAGAATATCTTGGACAACATTATTCTAGCGCACGAGGTAATCCACTCACTCCATTCGACTATATCACCTGGTATGATTATGAAACTGGATCTTTCCAAAGATTTTGATAAACTAAGTTGGAATTACTTGAAGGAAACCCTTCTAGCCTTTGGTTTCGACCCCTCATGGGTCTCTTGGATTGTCAATCTCACTTCGTCGACTCTATTCTCCATTCTGATCAATGGTGTGCCATCCAAACCCTTTCCCCCCTCCATAGGTATCAGACAAGGGGATCCACTCTCACCTTTTCTTTTCATCATAATGGTGGAAGGACTTAGTCGAACCATCAAAGCGGCCATCACTGATCATTCCCTCTCAGGTCTTACTCTTCATGGAATCTCCCCACCCATCTCGCATAGTCAATTCATGGATGACATCCTTCTGATGGGACTCCCTACAGTTCGGGAAGCTATTCGAATCCGCTCCATGATCAACCTTTTCTGTGATGCTTCGTGTATGGATGTAAACCTCTCCAAGTCCCAAATCTTATTCTTCAACATGCCCATACAGATCCAACTCTGACGCAGCACGTGCTCGTGAGCACGTCTGCTCACATGATCTTCCCTTTTACCATGGTCCGAAGAACTCCAAGGCTCTTCTATTTCCCTATTGGGAAATCTCTACCCATAGAACTCTTCGCGCGATCCCCCCCTTCTTTGCTATCGGGAGATCAGACTTCGCGATTTCGCGAGGTCTGTGGTCGAGAATCGGACTCTCGAGTCCCCAAAACCCGACAACCAGTTAACGCTGACTTTTTCCTATCGGGGTTTTCCCTATCGCGATTTCGCCACTCGCGATGTCAAGCAACTTGCTTTACCGACTCCCGAACCCCGATACGCCGAAACTCCGACACACGCGCGAGTTTGACTTTTCAACACCCCGTCACCTCTATCGGGATTTCAGACTTCGCGGTATCGCGAATCCGGATGCAAATGTTTCGGGACTTCTCACCACGAAACCCCGAAATGGTGTGCCACCTGTCCACCTCTCTGACCCTTGTGGCCCCACACTATTCCCTTAGCCGTCGGGATATTGCGTTTCGCGATTTTGCGATTCCTGTTACTCTATTCATGGGACTTCCACCTGCGAAACTTCGATATGGGATTCCACGTGTAGATCCTACGACCCTTATGGCTCAGATCAACAGTCCTGCCCCTCCTGAGCTTTGAACCTTCAGGGAATACCCGCCGTATCTCCCCTGCTCCTTCGCGAGATCTAACAGCTCACGGTATTTCGCGAATCCTCCTCAGAGAATGCCGACCGTCCATCCTTCCTTGATGATTCCTGAGAATGGCCAAGTGTTCCTCCCACGGAACTCGTCCACCTGCGCACAACTTGCGACGCCTGTTTAAACACTTCACGGCACAAGCTCCTTGTGCTTCTCTCGACAATTTCTCGAAGGTTCTATATCTCCTGAGCTTTCTTATAACTCCGAGTCTTAGAAAAGTCTCTTGTGCGCACTCCTTGCGGCGACCTTTCAACACTTCCCAGTATTGAATCCTTTCGACTCTGCGCACAACTGCAACAGTAGTCCTTCGATACTTTGCTCAGGTTCGCAATCCTGAGACTTCACTTGGCGTGTGCACTCCTTACACGGCTCCTGTACCCAACTGCACCTGTTGAGTGAATGAGAACAAAAGCTATCCCTATCTGAACCCTCTATCAACGCACTCCTTGTGGACAACTTCGACTGCACTCCTTGCAGGAACTCTTGCTCAGATAGAGAAACAATTGAAACTCATTCCTTCTTCCTTTCAGACTTCAAACTCAACATGAAATCACATACATAGCATATAAAGAAAATGTATAACAGGAAGCAAACATTAATGAGCTTATCATTCAACATACATACACAGAGAACAAACACGACGCCATGAATTTGAATCAAATCTTTCTATTAATTCAAATGTCTGTGCATGGGTGTTCTTACACAGCTCTCTGCATGCTCTTGCTCCAATGCTTCTTCATAATAATGTTACAATACACAATGAGGCTGTCTATATCCCGTTTCCCTCTTGCGTTCTAAAACTGTCTAATCTAGAATTAAATTCTATCTACCTGCATTAACTACTATAAATGCCTCCATCTACTAAGGACGAGAGCAATCCGCTCAAGGTCCGTTTGCATTTAACAAGTGCGCCTTCTCTTAATGACTCATTTAAGATCGCACAACAACTTCCAAGGTGATTTTCAAAATTTGTGCTGGCGCTCGTCCAACTGTCCGATTGCTTCCGCGTTGGCTCGCTTGACGTGGGAGATGCTCCTGCATCATACTCCATGCTCTGAAAAATTTCATGGGCTCATGTCCATGAGCTCGTGCACGGTCTGTCCATGCTTCTGGATCTCCGCTTCGCTTTCCCAGCTGACATCTTCAACTGGATGGTTCTTCCATTTGACCAGATACTCAAAGTATTCTTTCCTCCTGGTCTTCTTACCAATTTGTTTATCCAGTATGCGCTCCATCTGTGGTTTTTCTGCAACTGGCATCTGCTTTGTCCACTGGATTACTGGCTGCTCAGTTCCAGTTCCTGTTTCCTTAGCTCTGTAGGGGTACAAATCCAAGATATTGAATATCGGAGAAATTCCGATCCCATCGGGTAATTCAATCTCATAAGCATTCGCCCCAAACTTCTTTAAGACCCTACATGGCCCAATTTTCTTCATCTTCAGTTTATTATATGTTCCTCTCGGGAACCTTTCTTTCCTCAAATGTGTGAGAACCAACTCACCAACCTCGAATTGAAGTTGTCTCTTCCGTTGATCGGCTCTACGCTTATATTCGTGACTTGAATCCAGCAGTTGCTGCTTCACCTGGCTGTGAAGTTCTCTCATCGCCTCTGCGAAATATTCTGCACTAGCACTCCTAGTCGCAGTCTATTCTGAATCCCTTAATTCAGAAATTCCCCTCAGCTACATGCCATATACAACCTGGAATGGACTCTACCCTGTACTCCTGTTTACTGAGTCATTATATGCAAACTCTGCCTGTGGCAATATGTTGTCCCAACTGCTGTGGTGTTCTGTCACCAAGCTTCTCAGTAAGTCTCCCAGACTTCTGTTCACCACTTCTGTCTGTCCATCTGTCTGAGGATGATACGCTGAACTAATCAACAAGTTAGTTCCCAGCTTCTTCCATAAGGTCCTCCAAAAATTCCCTATGAACTTTGTATCTCGATCCGAGACTATACTCCTTGGAAAACCATGAAGTCGAATGACCTCTTTGAAGAACAGATTGGCAATGTGAGTTGTGTCACTGGTCTTTTGACATGGAATGAAGTGTGCCATTTTGGAAAATCTATCCACCACCACAAAGATTGAATCACAACCTCTTTGTGTCCTTGGTAACCCCAATACAAAATCCATGCTAATCGCATCCCACGACCTTTCTGGTATGGGCAATGGTTGATAGAATCCCGCATTCTATCTTCTTCCCTTCGAATGCTGGCAAATTCTGCATCTGTCCACGAATCTCTTGACATCTGCTCGCATTCCTGGCCAAAAGTATGACTCGCTCAACTTTGTGAATGTCTTATCATGACTGGAGTGTCCGGCCAATCCTCCGCTGTGTTTCTCCTTCAGCAAATTCCCCCTCATGGAGTATTTCAGAATACACAGTTGATTACCCTTAAAGAGAAATCTTTCCTGGATCATGTATTCGACCCACTTGCTTCTATCTCTGAGATCTGGATTCTCAACGGCTTCATACGCTTCCTTGAAATCCTGATCATCTGCGTACATGTCCCTGAGATCATCAAAACCCAGCGTTTTGACTTTGAACTCCTGCAACAGCAAACACTTCCTGCTCAAAGCATCAACCAATTTGTTAGCAGTACCAAAAATATGTTTAATCACAAATGTGAAATTCTGCATATACTCAACCCATTTGACATGCCTCTGATTCAACTTTTCCTGTTGAGTCACAAACTGCAATGCATGATTATCACCATACAATACAAATTCTTTCGGGATCAAGTAATGCCTCCATTTCTTTAATGCATGTATGATAGCATAGAACTCCTTATCATAAGTGGAGTATTTCACTTTTGCTTCATTCAGCTTCTCACTGAAGTACGCGATCAACCTGTCTTCTTGACTTAAGACTGCCCCGATTGCAAACCCACTTGCATCGCATTTCACTTGAAATGTCTTTCGGAAATCCGGCAACACCAAAACGGGTTGTTTCGTGATATTCCGTTTTAGCAATCTGAAACTCTTTTCAGCCTCTTCTATCCAGTGAAAAGACTTATGCCTTTTCTTCACTGTGTCCATCATTGCTGCACTAATTCCACTAAAATTCTTAATGAACTTCCAGTAGAAACTAGCCAATCCGTGAAAACTTCTCACCTCAAAAATGTTTTTCAGTGATGGCCAATTCTTGATCACCTCCACCTTATCTGGATCCATCCTCAACTCATTTGCAGAAATAATAAATCCCAGATAAATGAGCTCCATCTTTATGAATGAGGACTTCTTCATATTTATCAACAGCTTCTCCTGCTGTAACCTCTGCATCACTGTAGCCAAATGATTCAGATGTTCCACCACTGATTTACTGTAAATCAGTATGTCATCCAAATACACAATGACAAATTTTTCGATGAACTCTTTCAAGAATTCGTTCATCAACCTCATGAAGGTACTTGGCGCATTTGTTAAGCCAAACGGCATAACAAACCATTCATACAACCCTTCATTGATTTTGAATGTTGTCTTCCATTCATCACCTTCTCTCATGCGAATCTGATGATACCCACTTTTCAAATCAATCTTTGAAAAATACTTTGCTCCACTCAAGCAATCCATCAGATCATCCATCCTCGGCAATGGAAATCTGTACCTGATGGTTATCTTGTTAATCGCCCTTGAGTCAGTACACATCCTCCAGCCTCCGTCTTTCTTCGGACTGAGTATTGTTGGAACAACGCATGGACTCAAGCTTTCCCTGACTAAACCTTTGTCCAATAACTCATGGGCTTGCCTTTTAACCTCTTCATTCTCTTGCGGCGTCAATCTGTACGCGGCTTTATTCGGAAAACTGGCTCCTGGTATGAGATCAATATGATGACTCACACTCCTAATCAGTGGCAACGAACGAGGTAATTCGTCCACTACAATATCAGCGAACTCTTCCAACAGTTCATGAATTTCTTCTGGTAAATCATCCACTCTTGTGCTGGTCAAAACGATCTTCGGTTTCCTGACCACAAAGAACTGTGGATATTCCTTCTTCTTAACCTCTGTAAGAAGTTCCTTCCCACTCATGAGAAGTACAGTGTTGCTTACTTCCGGCTTCACCTCCTTATCTTTAATTGGAAGCAACATATGGGTTCTCCCATTCTTCTCCAGGGTATATGTGTTCATTCGCCCATCATGAATCACATTCCTGTCATATTTCCATGGTCTACCCAGCAATAAATGACAAACATCCATGGGAATGACATCACACAATATCTTATCATTATATCCACCTATCTTGAATTCAACTAAACATTGTTTAGTGACAGTTACCTGATGTCCCTTTTGTAGCCACAAAATTCTGTACGGGCTTGGATGATCAATCATCTCCAGCTCCAGCTTCTCTACCATCTCGGTTGAAACAAGATTGTCCATGCTACCACTGTCTACAATAACCTTGCATACCCTATCCTTGACCTTGCAAGCAGTCTGGAAAAGTCTGGTCCTTTGGACTGAACTCTCCACCTCCTTCTCTGGTGTCAAAAGAGCTTTTCGCATCATAAGCGATCTTCCGCCTTCAACATCTTCTGCCTCAACATCTCACCTTTGCGCTTCGGCGATGTGAGCTTCTCCAGTCTCCTTATTTTTGTCTGGACACTTGTAAGACTTGTGCCCATTCTTTCCACATGTGAAGCATGTAATTACTCCACCTCTTCCTCTTCCTCTACCTCTAGTACGAGGAAAAGTATTTCCATCAGCGTAATCTTCTCTCTGCTCAGTATGTTGTCCTCTCTGTTCAACATATGGCCCACGCTGTGAACTTCCACCTCTCTCTGTTCGTTTTCATTTAGTCTCAGACCCGAACTTCCAATCCTCCTTGGGCTTCTGATATTTGTCCTGGGCAACTGATTTGCCTCTGCGCTGACTTCTGCCTCGGCCCCTCTGACTCTGCTTTCGGCTCAGCTTCTCCTTTGCTTTCAGAGTCAATTGATAAGCATCTTCCACCGTTCGGATGGTTACCATGCTTATCTCATCCTGGAAATCATATCTCAGGCCATTCAGATATCTGACATCTTTCTCATCATCGCTCTCCCGATGACCTGCCCTGATGTTCAGTCTGTAGAACTCCTCAGTGTATTCTTTCACTGACATCAGCTTCTGCCTCAGGTTCTTCATTCTCCTGAACAGAGTAATCTGATAATCCTTGGGGATGAATTTTGCCTTCATCTTTGCGATCATCCTGTCCCAGCTTTTGATCTTCTGCTTGCCCTTGCAGCGTCTGTCAGCTTGTAGTTCATCCCACCACAATGCTGCATGTCCTTTCAACCTCGTGACAGCATGCTTAACTTTCTTATCTTCTTCGACATCTTCATAGTCGAAGTATGTATCTAGAGCTCTAATCCAGTCTAGAAGCTCCTCTGTGTCCAAGTTTCCCTCGTAAGCTGGAATGCCCATCTTCGCCCTTGCACCCATCCTGGCAATAGCTCTGATCAAACGCTCGTTTGATGCATCTTCAGCTGCAACTTCCTCTTCACGTTCAGCCTCAATCTCGCTTTCAGAATCACTAAGATCCCCCGCATTGGATGTGCGTCTTTGCGCTGTCTCCATGTCTTCGAGTCTAGCTCAGAGATCGTGCATTTGTCTCTCCATAACTGGATCTGTCATCTGCCTGCCCCTTCTTCTTAGCATTTCCCTATCCTCTGGATCGGGTGACTGTCTATCTCTCCTTGGCGGCATGGTGAATTCTCTTTCTCTGCTACAGAAAGCAAAGAACCTTTCTGAGCTCTGATACCACCTCGACACAGCACGCGCTCGTGAGCACGTCCGCTCACAGGATCTTCCCTTTTACCACGGCCCGAAGAACTCCAAGGCTCTTCTATTTCCCTATCAGGAAATCTGCACCCACAGAACTCTTCGCGCGATCCCCCCTTCTTTGCTATCGGGAGATCGGACTTCGTGATTTCGCGAGGTCTGTGGTCGAGAATCAGACTCTCAAATCCTCGAAGCCCGACAACCAATCAACGTTGACTTTTTCCTATCAGGGTTTTCCCTATCGCGATTTCGCCACTCACGATGTCAAGCAACTTGCTTTACCGACTCCCGAACCTTGATATGCCGAAACTCCGACACACGCGCGAGTTTGAATTTTCAACACCCCGTCACCTCTATCAGGATTTTGGACTTCGCGATATCGCGAATCCGGATGCAAATGTTTCAGGACTTCTCACCAGGAAACCCTGAAATGGTGTTCCATCTGTCCTCCTCTCTGACCCTTGTGGCCCCACACTATTCCCTTTGCCGTCGAGATATCGCGTTTCGTGATTTCGCGATTCCTGTTACTCTGTTCACGGGACTTCCACCCGCGAAACTCCGATATGGGATTCCACGTGTAGATCCTACGACCCTTATGGCTCAGATCAACAGTCCTGCCCCTCCTGAGCTTCGAACCTTCAGGGAATACCCGCCGTATCTCTCCTGCTCCTCCGTGAGATCTAACAGCTCATGGTATTTCACGAATCCTCCTCGGAGAATGCCGATCGTCCTTCCTTCCTTGATGATTCCTGCGACTGGCCAAGTGTTCCTCCCACAGAACTCGTCCACCTGTGCACAACTTGCGACGCCTGTTTAAACACTTCACGACACAAGCTCCCTGTGCTTCTCTCGACAATTTCTCGAAGGTTCTATATCTCCTGAGCTTTCTTATAACTCCGAGTCTTAGAAAAGACTCTTGCGCGCACTCCTTGCGGCAACCTTTCAACACTTCCCAGTATTGAATCCTTTCGACTCTGCGCACACCTGCAACAAAAGTCCTTCGATACTTTTCTCAGGTTCACAACCCTGAGACTTCACTTGGCCTACGCACTCCTTGCACGGCTCCTGTGCCCAACTGCACCTGTTGAGTGAATGAGAACAAAAGCTATCCCTATCTGAACCCTCTATCAACGCACTCCTTGCGGACAACTTCGACTGCACTCCTTGCAGGAACTCTTGCTTAGATAGAGAAACAATTGAAACTCATTCCTTCTTCCTTTCAAACTTCAAACTCAACATGAAATTACATACATAACATATAAAACAAATGTATAACAGGAAGCAAACATTAATGAGCTTATCATTCAACATACATACACAGAGAACAAACACGACGCCATGAATTTGAATCAAAGATTTCTATTAATTCAAATGTCTATGCATGGGTGTTCTTACACAGCTCTCTGCATGCTCTTTCTCCAATGCTTCTTCATAATAATGTTACAATACACAATGAGGGTGTCCATATCCCGTTTCCCTCTTGCATTCTAAAACTGTCTAATCTAGAATTAAATTCTATCTACCTGCATTAACTACTATAAATGCCTCCATCTACTAAGGACGAGAGCAATCCACTCAAGTTCTGTTTACATTTAGCAAGTGCGCCTTCTCTTAATGACTCATTTAAGATCACGCAACAACTTCCAAGGTGATTTTCAAAATTTGTGCTGGCGCTCGTCCACCTGTCCAATTGCTTCCGTGTTGGCTCGCTTGACGTGGGAGATGCTCCTGCATCAAACTCCATATCACACAACTCCCTCCCTTCCAAGTATCTTGGCATCCCTCTTATTGACAATCCATTAAGGAACACCTCCTGGGAATATATGATATCCAAATTCAGGAAAAAACTAGCCTCTTGGACTTTCGCTCCCTCAATCTTCCTAGTCGCTTAATCCTCCTCAAGTCCGTCCTTCAAGCTCTCCCTGTTTATGATTTCTCGGCCCTTGTAGCCCCAGGTTTCATCCTCACCATCATCAGAAACATCCAAAGGATCTTCCTCTGGAAAGGAGCCAAAGATGGGAGCAAAGGGCTCTGGTAAGTTGGAAAAAAACATGTAGACCAAAACACGCAGGGGGAATCAGACTCAGAGATCCATCTATCCTCAACAAAGTCCTAAGTGCGAAAATATGGTGGAGATGGTTAAAGAGGCCTCAAGACCTTTGGGCACGTCTTCGGAGGAGAAAATACACACCTACCACACCAGAGAAAGATCTAATCAGATAAAATGGTCAAAACCCCGGATCTCTCATTTGGAATGCGGCCAAGCAAAACAAGGGGATGATCATGGATCATGCTTTTTGGGAACTTCAAGATGGGACCTCAGCCCTTTTCTAGAGTGACTCTTGGTAGCAGCTCCCAGCCCTGGACAAGGACCCCACTTTGAGTACTTATATACCCCTAACGGAAGGCGCAAGTCTTCAAAAAGTAGTCGATTTCTGGATTCATTAAGAAAACAAAGTCACTTGGCATAGATCGAAAACTACTCACAAGGAGATGAATATCCCCCCTGCGGTAAATATCCAACCCCTTCTCAACAAGCTCATCTCAAGGAAAATTTTCAGCCAATAGGGGGAGGACATCCTAAGATGGGGACAATCTACCACGAGCACCTTCAACCTCAAAGAGGCTTACTTCCTCTGTGTAGGGAATAACTCCCTCACAAAAGATGCAGTCTGGAACTAAATTTGGGGAGAAAATATTTGTCCCAAAATCAACACCTTCCTATGGTTATTGATGAACAAAAGTATCCTTACCTGGGACAATTTAACTAAAAGAGGATTCATAGGTCCGTCTTGGTTCCCTTTATGTTGCAATGAGGAGGAGACACAAAATCATGTCCTCAACCTATGTCCCTTTAGTTTGCAACTCTTGGATCAATGCGCCAACATTATGAGAACCTCAGACAGAAACCAATCCAGCCTAAGGGAAACCATTGAGGGTTGGTGAGACTCTCTATTTCACTTTCCCATCCTCAATCAGATTTGGCATCTTCTCCTCGGTTTCATTCTCTGGCAGATTTGGAAAGAAAGGAACCGTAGGATCTTCAACTCCTCCTCTTTGAACTGGCAAGAAGTCTGGTCCAAAATCCTATCCAACATCAAGGAAACAATCAACTTACACCTTTGGATGGCTCAACATTTGTCTTTCCCTCCCAATCAGAAGATCATTCTCAATGCCTGACAAATCTGCCTCACCCATTCTCTTCCATCTTCAATCCCTAGTCTCACAAAAAAAACAGTCCCTCTCATTGGGAGGCCCTACAAGATGGTTATCACAAAATAAACTTCGATGGAGCCTCCAAAGGAAATCTGGGTCTAGCAGGTTTCGACTCTGCCATTCACAACAATAAAGGAGAGATCCTTCTCCTAACAACAGGGAATTTAGGGTATAACACTAATAATGCGGTTGAGCTTTGGGGATTTCTCAAAGGACTCCAAGCAGCCAAAGACCAAGGGATAAACTTCCTTATAGCAGAAGGAGACTCATAGATCATCATGAACCTCCTCTCCCATCTTATAAACGACGCAGATCGGGAAAATATTTTCCCGAGTTGGAGACTAATGAACGGGTTGATCAGAATAAAATTGATTCTTCAGCCCCAATGGGTAATTATCCCCTCCCACATTCGAATAAATGCAAACCAAGTGGCGGATAAGTTGGCAAATTTTGGGGTAGACTTGTAGGAAGGATACTTCTGTTGTACTCTTGCCTCTTGTCCAAATCACCCCATTTTTGCTTCTTGCTTAATCACAACTCACATCAAGGAACAAACCCCAGATGGGGTGTCACTAGGCTCATCGTGCGCATGGAAAAGTGGGCGGACACCTGGACACAACCCTCTCAACATCCCGCCACCGCAAACCGCACTCCCATCAAGCATTTAAACCATGCATTCAACCGATCGATCAATGTACTCCCACATTCAATTTTTCATAGAGCCAGTTATGGCTATGGCGCTCCAGCTCGCAGAGGTTGGTAATGCGATGGGCTGGTCTCCTAACCAGTCCCATCGTAAGCCCGAGATTCATGGTTTTTGTTCCACACCAGGGGAGTCCATGGCTCATTCGCACCCTTTTCCTCTCGCTCCTCGTAGTCACATATCCGTCCGATTTTTTCTTTGCCTATGGTTCGAGCTTATCCCTCAACTCCACCACCGATTTGAGTTCCTCCCTCCACTTCACCTCTGGTCCATTTCCTCCCCTCCTCTCCTGGTATTCTTCCCGATGTCGCGACATAGAGGTAAATCAAAGCGTGGGGAGGATTGGTATGCTGCGAGGGGAAGAGGCTCGCAGAGTCGAGGTAGGCAAGATCCTCAGAACTTGCCTCAGGCTCATGTTCACACCTCCACTCCGAAACTCCCTCCTAACCGTTCCACCACTCCAGAACTCCCTCCGCTGTCCTCTCTGTGGGAATGTAGAGTCGATTGGTTTGATATCTTTGGAAATTCCCTTGGTTTTGAACCTAAGCTCAGACTAGAGTCGCCGCCCATCCAACAGTCTCCACCCCGTCCCCCCTCCCTTCGCTCCCCCCAGTTTTACCGCCCC
>SNQJ01S0202491.1:5851-16759 GCA_010110895.2 Picea sitchensis | reverse complement strand
TTAGTACCTTGGGAGTCATTGACATCAATGGTGATTTCCCTCGCACTTGTTAACGATTACATCAATGGCCGGTAATCAAGTGGTTTCTACCATGTTCGACTTCAACACATGTAATCACATGGTTAGATTCGTACTTTGGGCGACGATATTGAAGACCCTGGGTATTGTCTTAGTGATCCAGGTTGCGATGGAGTACGTATAATTTGTGACACATAGATCCACTGTGTATGTTTCGTGGCTATGTCGTCTTGATTTGAAAATTTATCGCATAGATCCACAGTGTATTCAAGTGGCTCTGCTATATTGTGACGGCATGGATCCACAGTGTATGATTGGTGGCCATGGTCTTTGTTTATGATGTCATCAGTCTATGATCTAAGTATGGGAATGCCTACCTCAGAATTGATATATATGATATTTTTCCGATGCTTGGATGTTTGCAGGTTTCCGATTAGATGTGCTCTTGGTTCTTGACACACACATGCAGCTTACAAAGTCTATCGACTGTCACTGGTTCCAATCTCATACTTTGGGGGGCATTCTATTATCCATAATTTTGGTTGTCGTGATGATGTAATGATTATGGAGAAATCAGGCTCTTCACTAGAACACTTTCCTGAGAAAAGTTACATTTGTCTGCTTCCAGAAATCATACTTTTAAGGAAGGTTCGCAGGCTACCTATATATTTGCCTGCGAGAATTCATTATTCTCACAGGCTGCATTAAGCCGGGGTGTGAGAGGTTCGCACTGTACCTAACTATCAGGGTGCGAACATCTTCTAAAGGAAGGAAAAAGATAAATTCTCGAACCTTCTAGAAGGGAATCTTTTAGAAGGATGAGTTGGCATTCGAATGGTTGTCAAATACTGGTTTTCCTGATATCTTGGGATCATTCCTATCCAAGTAACTAATCTATTCTCTCCTATATATTGAAGGGAATGCTTATGGAAAATGTTAGAAGCAAACTAGCAAGAGATTGATTGGAGAATTAGTGGAAGATTGTATGAAGGATTGATGCTACAGCAGCTAGAGACACCAGCAAGGTCATCGAAAGTGGTTGATTTTCTTCATGCATGAGCAAGTGTGTGTGTCAGAGCTAGGAGCCATCGAAAGGAGACTAGCAACATCAAGGCTCAGGTTGTAAGTTTTTCTTTCTATCAATATAATACAGTAATGTGTCCCTTTCCGATAAAGTTGATTGCACTTTATTACATAACTCCTTGATCATATGTATAGATTAACTGTTGAATATATTGAGTTGTTTTCACTTCGATTGGTTTGAGTTGTCTTGGTCTTGACTGCGTAAGAGCATTGGAGAGAAATTTGTACAACAAAGACCCAAGGAAGCGATCATACGGTATGTTCATGATTCTTGCCTCCTAGTTCATTCAATAGTTAAAATCTAGGGAAAGAGTATCATTCTGTCCTGTTTTGTTCTAGATCCAGGTGGATCTAGGGAGATCGGTTTGTGTCCGCACTTACGGATTTATCCTATAACAATAATTAATAAATGTCCCGCTTGATGGGGAATGCATTTGCAGTGTCATTTACTTTCCATTTCATATGGAACTCAATGTGTTCCTAACTTGAGTGGCATTGCGGTGCTCTTTACTTTCCATTGCACAATACTCAATGTTCATACCATAATAAATTAAAGGCAATGGCTCAAACAAATGTTGCATTGCAAATGAAGTATGCATGAACATGCCCTCTACAAAGGAACCCATAAATGAGACAATACAAACCCTTCATATGTCAAGAAACCCATGCCCAAAATTATTCCCCCAATCCACCTCATACTCATCACATGATAAGGATAGGGTCTTCTTGGGAAACATTCCTTGACCTTGGCATTGGCTTACCCAATAGGGCACCATGACACCCCTCCCATAACTAAATTTTAAAACTTATAAGTTAATTGAGCATTTGTTTAATTTTAAAAAGGGAGATTTGATGCACATGTTTGAGTGGTTCTTGTATTAAATGTGGCTTACTTGGAATGATACTTGTGACTTGTGGACCCTTGGAGGGAATACTTTTTTTTCTTTGGAGGATCTTGCCCATAGGATGGACGCTATACCCCACATGTGGAAGACCATTGATGATGAGCATTGCACCTCGAAGTGGAGGACATTTCCTTTGGAGGAACCTTGGCATCACTAGAGGACAATATTGAACCCTTATTCACTTGGACGTTTGCCTTTGGAGGCCTAGGATGTCACTTCTTAGCCCTTGAAGTCACCTTGGAGGGATAGAGTTTGATGGATAGGATGGTTCAAGAGGTGGATTGACATGAGGAGAGCATGGAATGAAACTTTAGCATGATACATGGTCTTTGGTGGCCCAACATCTCCCTCCTCATGCTTGACATTGCACTTGGAGAGGCCACATCACCCTCTTAAGGCATGGCATCATCCTTATAGGGTTTTATTTCATGTAAAATTTTGTTTTTGTATATTGTAAGGGTAAATTAAAGGGGTCGACCCTATTATGTCTGGTTGTTGACAATTTTTAGTGGAAAAATAGGTAAAGATGGCTCCATATAAACAAATCCACTTGAAAATTCATTTTATCATCAAATATTCTCACCATTTGTGAGAGACTAGGTCTGAATGTTTTGCCCTATTTAGATGTCTCTCTCTTATACACTCATGCAACTTGCTTGGATGATCATTTTGTGGTTGGTTTTGGCGATTTTTGGATGGAATTTCTGTAATCAGGGTTTTATCTCATGCTATCTTGGTGAAGTAAGTGAAATTTATACAATTTTATCTTTGTGCTATCAAATTTTCATGGTAATTTCTCTATTTCATGGTACACGTCTTGTTTGGTGAAACCCTAAGAGAGGATCATAAGTGCTTCCTCTTCTCACAAAGTTATTCTGGTTCAAAACTGGGAAAAATTTCTTGCTAGGGTTAGCATCCTAAAGCCCGAAAGTGATAACACTTTAGGATTTTAGCCCTAGACTCTTGATTGTGATGTAGTTGAAGTACTTAACAAGGGAGAAAAAGTTGCTAACACCCAAAAGTGCTTGCACTCTAGAAATTCCTCTCCTCAAGGCTTAAACCATAAGGCCCTAACGTGCCAACACCTTAAATTTTAATCCCTACCTCTTACTCTTTGCTAGCTTCATCTCCAAAACTTATTGCATTGTTGTTGTAAAGACTCCATAGCCCTCAAAGGAACTAATCTTTAAGCTCTCTTCTGGTGAAAGTGATCATCAAAATCTTCATTTCAGTTCTCTCAAACTTCCTACTAACTTTACTGACACTAACTTAAGCTAATTCACTAATAAGCTTCTTGCTGTTGCAAAATTTTTCTACATCCATCCTAACATACACTAATTTTCTACATACATTGCTCTAATAGTGGCCTAACATACCTAGAAATTGCATCTAACAATTACATATTGTTCTATTGAGTAAGTGCTAAATTTTCATGGCCGACTGTTGCAATTTTGACGTATAATTCTTGTTGCTGTTATAATTTATCTATTGTTGTTGTACTACTATCAATAGTTTCCATTCATAACAACTATAGTGATTTCTACTATCTAGTGTCTCAAAGAGGTATTATTTGCATGCTTGTACTTGGATATNTATATATAAGTGTTCTTGTCTCAGGGAGGTACTCAAACCATGTTTTACCTCTTAATTCAACTTGACCTAGACCTTGACTTAAGTGATCAACAGAGGGGGCCCTAGGCTTGGCTAAATTTTTTTATACGTTGATCCCTTGAGGTCACTAGGGAAGCCTCCCTTATGGTGAACCTTCTCCATCACTAAAACAAGGGGATTTATTACTAATGTGACAATGGTAGGACATCCTATAGTTACACAAGATTTGGTGATCTTGTGTTCGACTTTGCACAACTACAAATCATGTGATAACATTTCAAAATAGTTGTTGGGAAGGATTGAGTCATTCTCCTCAATGAAATATCTTTGGTAATCTTCTCCCAAAGCCCTTATCTTACAAGCTTACCTGGCAACTCCACTAAGGGTAAATACCTCACTTTCCTTTGATGATCCTAGAAATATTATCTGGTGACTCCATTGATATATTTTGATCTTTCCAAGTGATGAAATTATGGATTTTCAAGAATGGTTTTCTTGCATTGATTTTGAAATCATCCTTGGATACCCAGACAAATATAAGGATGTATGGTCAGAAATATCTCCAAAATTCAATGGACAAGTTGTTTTTGATGTTGTAAAGTTCTTGAAATACATACGGGGTATGGGGGAGCATGAATATGTACAAATGTAATGGTTTGCACTCTCCCTATCATTTGATATACAAGATTGGATCAATGACACTTGAAAATCGAAAACCATCTCCTCTCTCACATATATCATTAGCAATTCTTGAGTATAGGAATTCACAACCTCGGACATATTAAGACACTCTTCAAGAATTGACAACATCCCTTAAAAAGGAAGAAGTCTTCCCAAATCCTCTTATAAGTGACCTTAGGGAATCAAACTATGCCCTACAAAAAGAATTTGTTGGGCATGCTCATCCTCGTGATGAAAACAATACATTGGTAGTTGCTACACTTATTGAGGATGAAGAACTAGAATATTGTGAAAACTTCTCCCAAAGGGTGAAGGAGAGTGTCAGAGAAGATAAAATGTTTTGCAAGGAATTGGTTGATCAACGCATAGATATACATTTATTAGTTGGCATTTGTGTAAAAATATGAGAAGAACATAACTGTAGATTGGAAAAATATGAACAAAGTCTTGAAGCTTCAGGAGAGGAAGATCTTGCTAAGGCATACTTTCGAGTAAAAATTCTATGTGACAACATACAAGAGAAGTATGGCCAACCTTGGGTTTTATCCAAGATATTGGAGTTGAATGTGGACGGAGAAGAATGGGATGATTCAAACTATGTAGACCTTGATAAAGCTCCCCTTCCAAACAAACAATCAAGTGATGGAGAATTTAATAATTAAGAACCTCTATATCTTGAGCATACCTTGGATGAGAGCCTTAAAGATCATGCACCTCCAAGGAAAGAGCTCGATAAAGAAGCTCATGAAGAGGGTTTCCAACCCTTTTAAGAGGAGCAACAATTACCTCATGATTCCATTGGAGACAACCAACACTTGATAGAAGAACAAGAGCTAGAAGAGTTGAATCATGAAGATGAAGCACTTGTGTTTGCTCCTCCATTTGACGAAGTCATCCAAGATTCCATTCCTCCTGCATAAGAAGAGGATGTGGCAATTTATTTTCCTTTCTAGTTTTTTGATGATACTCTATTATATGATTCATAAAGTGAAGAATTGCTAGAGGAACCCTCGGATGCACTAGTCCCTTCATGTTATAATGAAAGTGATGATGTGATCGACAATATTGATGTGTTTATACATGTTGGGAGACACAAATGGCATACGATTTGTCCTAGTGATGATCCCATTTATGACATTGAAGGTCATTTTCAATTGTTTCCCTTAGAAAAACCATATGTGATTATGAAATACTCAGATGATTGGAAACAAGAAGATGACATCATTACATATTTGTTCCAACCACCTAGGAATGACTTATCGCAGTGCTCTCATGATGACTTATGGTTATATCTTGGGGGGTTTGATACATATTCTTTCGATCACTTGGATTTATTCTATGAAGAAAATTTTGAACCACCACTATGCTCCAATTTTGATGAGGGTAAGGACATGATTTGTCTAGAGAAGGATTTTTGTGACAAAAGTTTCCGGCCTTCTCTTCTTTCACCTTGTTATTTCCCTATAGATACGGTTGGGGGTTCTTCACATGACAGTCATTTCCCTATAGGAAAAATTTGTTTTCAACCTAAGGTATGTTGTAAGTGTTTTCACTATCACACACAAGATCAACAGACCTTGGGTTGGGAGAATTTTTTTTTCTAGGCCTGGTTTTATCCCTTAATGATGCAGTGCCCCACCTCAGCAGGGTTTGCTGACCTCCCGGTCTCTAGATATTCTCAATATTCGAGCTGGATCAACTCTTCGATTTCCTGCTAGAATCTTCAAGAAATGTCCACAGGTCCTTTTCATGAAACCCTGCCGTGCGAACAAGCACCAGACGCAAGCTTCTCTCATGCGACCACTGGCTGTGATCGCGAGCCTAACCCAAAAGGCGTTTCGTGATTTCGCGTGTCGGGTCTTTGCATGTGAATCACCCCGATTCTCCCATCCCCCGAAACCCCGACATGATTTTAGCGTGTACTAGCTCCTCCCTTAACTTCCCTCAATGTGACCTCCGATCATGACTCGGGGCTCAACTCTCAAGCGTGTTGGGATTTCGCGTATCGGGAACTCCCGATATGATTAGATCTACGGTCCACAATCTTCCCTCGACTGACGGCTACAATCAAGTCGCGATTTCACATTTCACGACTTTGGAGGTTGGTTCACCTCTATTCTCCTGATCCTCGATTTCCTGATATTTGCGAGCGTCAGATCGACGGTCTGGACTTTTCCTTCGATCAACGATTGTGATCAAATCGGTATTTCATGTTTTGCGACTTTGGGAGTCTCCTTACTTCCATTTTCCCGATATCCGAGATCGCGATGGCACTAGATCGACGGTCCAGATATTTCTGGATCCAATGGCCCAAATCAACTCAGGATTTCACCTTTCTCTCCTTCACCTCTTATGGAGTCCCTTTGACACTTAGTCGAATTCTAAATCTGTGCACTCCTTGCAGCAGATTCCTACGCAATACTTGGTTCTTGCAGATACCTGTGCATGCCTTGCAGTAGTCGCTTTGCACTCCTTGCAAAGGGGAAAGTTTGTGCTATCTCTTCTGAGCTTCAGAATCGAAACAGATCTCGTCACACACTCCTTGCGTCCTGTGTGCACACTTTGCACTCACTCAACCGAAGAGAAAAAATTGAAACTTATACTAACATTCACAGTTTCATCCATTCATAACGAAATTCATTCATTTATGAAAACACAATAACAAAGAATTACAAACAATAACAGTGCTATGTATTTGATTCAATTTTCCTCTATCATATTCATTCAAAAGTAAATGGCTACAACTAATATCAAAACAATAACTCAAAACTCAAAAAAATCCTATTAACTCGCAACAGCCTCATCTGGGTGTACAAAACCTCTATTTATCTAAGAGGGTCCTTAGGGTTCCCCCTGAATACTTGTCTACTCGAAACGAAAACCTAACTGCTACCTAAGTTCAGTTACATTCAAGTCTAGGAGTGAAAACTCCCAGATCACTCGTGATCATCAACTTCCAAGTGTTTGATCTTCTTCCATTTTTCCAATCAGCTCCAAAAGATTTGCAGTAACTCCCAACGTTTTAGATTCCAAAATGATCCCCAGGCGCTGAGTTGTCCTTCCACGTTTGCTCATTGATGATGCTCCTGCATCACTTAAGCTTCTCTATCTTCATCCATGGGAAACCTTAGATTTTTCCTTACGTTCCTTCTCATTCCTTATCGATATTTGAGTGTTGTTTTGGTTGCTGAGGATGAGGATCTTCCTTTACTTGATTCTTCTTGCCTTATCCTAGGATGGATAGGGCAGGGTTGCGGTGATAACTATTCGCATGATTTTTTCCTTCCCTCCTGCCTCCATGAGTTAGATTTTATGATTATGTATGATATAATGACTACTCTAACTCATGTTCTTTATGTGCTTGATTTATCTTTATTTTGGTTTATGATGAAGCATAGGGGTAGATGTTCAAGTACAATTATAGGATGGATTTGTTGTTTATATGATTATACCTAACATTTCAACTAACATAGGTTAAGTTAAGTAGGTTAGGGTATGGATTTTCATTCTGCATTACATTGTATATATGTTGGATCACATTTCACGCTAGCATAGTTGCACTTTGTTTAGATTTGCACACATATTTATGATTTACATTATTGTCTTTCATGCATCCTTGCATCTTGTTATGTTACTTTCATATGATTTTCATACTCATTTGATATGTTAGAGTAAAAATATCAGAATTTTTTTTCTTTTCAAGTTTTTCTCTAGTTTTTGGTAGTTTTTATTTTCCATATGAACAAGGGGTGAGTTACACAACCCCTCAGATTTCAACAGTTTTCTTAAGTTGTGTAGGCATATGTCATACCAAGAGATGCTCAGGTTCTCATGCGATCTACAATGAGCACATGTCTGTTATAACCCTAATTTTCACCAAACATGCATACCTAACAACAAGCCATCATTACTTACTATTTTTGCTAAGCCAATACTAAATAACTCTTCTTAAAAACCAAAATTTTGAAGATGTATGCGCCCTACACCACTACTGCCCACGTATGTACGCTAGCTGCACCACTACTACCCGCGTACGTACGCTAGTTGCACCATTACAGCCCGCGTATACCCACAAAAGTTGTAAAAAATAAAAAGTTGCAAGGGGATACATGCTTTTGGGTAGTTTCCTAACCAATTGACCACCCATAGCCCATCACCCAACCGAATAACTATGTTTTTGGCATGTAAAATAAGGTGTTGGGGTCCCATTCTAAGTAGAAGCATGAAAGTAGTGAAACTCTGCCCATTTCCTAATCCCCCCTTGCCCCAAGAATTTGCAACCACTTTGTGAGTTTGAGCCAGAATTCCCCATTCTTGCCCTTTTTCCTCATCCATAACCCTATGCCTATTCTCTAGAGAGAAGTGTGAGAGAAGAAGGATACATGGAAGCAGTTGGAGCTTGGTGAAGAGGAGACCAGGACCGGGTTCAAGGAGAAGTCGACGATCTCGTTTTGTAAGTGACATTATGATTTTAATATAAAGAAGTACTTTTTCCATCCCACCATATGATGTGTTTAATCTGTATGATTGATTTACATTTTGTTATGACATCTAACCCATTAGTCCATATATAGAATGTTTGTTCGCAGTTTCTTGTTTGTCTTTTGGTGAATGCAGGTCAGCCTTGGGAGGAGATTTTCAGTCGAGAAGCGACCGAACGCATTGGGATCGACACCGGACGTATAGTTCAAGGTAAGACTACCAGATCCATTTACTTTGTACTTTATATATGAATATGGGGTGTTGTCAGGATAATGTTTAAGAGTAGGAGACTTTAGACGGTTAGCTCTGCCTGCACTTTAGAACCCTAGTGTAGTCCGTAGGGGGGTTTTCCCACTATAGAAATGTCCCCATGTAGGATCCAAATGTTAGCCCCCCAGTCTAGGGGTAACTAAGGATATGATGTCTCGAGGCCCACAAGTAGCAGACATGGAGTGTCAAGAGACTGATGCACAACACATCCCACAGATCCCCTCTATTTCACCAAATTTCACCATCATCATCATCGTGTCATCAGAGCAACGCCCACTACACCAGCTTGGATCCCAGAAGATGACAAGTCTTGCTTCATGAGTTAACAAGTCCGGTCTCATGGTAAGTGTCACTTTAATATTTGAAGCATTTGAGAATGTTGGAAAGAGTCCTTTCTTTATTATGAAATGTTTGCTTGAAAATTATACCTTTTTCCTTATTTCACCTTGGTGGTTGACATGGTTTCCTATTAAGTAGGTCACCCTCAGGAAAAGGGGTAGCTACTAGGTGGTTCCTTGAAGGATCATCGTACCATTCTTCCCTCATATCTACCACTTCCCACACTTCTTCCCCTTCATTTTCTCATCTTTTGGGTTTTTCGGTGCATTGACCCCAATAATGGCTTGTACCTCATTTCATGGGAAGAAGGGGCTAAAGGCCCAGAGGTGTTGTTTCTGGAAAAATTTAAAAGCCATGAATTATCCTTCTATATGCTTTCCCTAAGGTCCTGAGAGCAATGAAATGCTTCTCCATAAAATGAAGGACATTTTAAAACATGTAATTAATAAATGCCCCTCTTGATGGGGGAATGCATTTGAAATGTCCTTTAATTTCCATTGCATATGACACTCAATGTGTTCCTAACTTCAAGCGACATTGCGATGCTCTTTACTTTCCAATGCACATCGAACTCAATGTTTGGACCATAATAAATTAAATGCAAAGGATTGGAAAAATGTTTCATTGTAAATGAAGGATGCAACACACCCTCCACAAATGCACCTATAAATGAGACAATATGAACCATTCATATGTCAGGAACCCCATGCCCAAAATTATTCCCCCAATCCACCTCATACTCATCACGTGATCAATATAGCGTCTCCTTGTGAAACATTACTTGACTTGGTTATTGACTTACCCAATATTACACCATGACACCCCTCCCATACCTAAATTTTTCAAAATTTATAAGGTCTTTGAGAATTTGTTTAATTTTAAAAGGGGGGATTTGATGCACATGTTTGGGTGGTTCTTGTATTAAATGTGGCTTAATTGGAATGCTACTTGTGACTTGTAGACCCTTTGAAGGTGTAATTGTTTTTCTTTGCGGGACCCTTCCCATAGGATGGATGTTGGACCCCACATGTGGAATACTATCAATGATGATCATTTCACCTAGAAGTGAAGGAAATTTCCTTTAGAGGCACCTTGGAATCAATAAAGGACGATATTTCAGCCTTCTCTACTTGGATGTTGTCCTTTGAAGGACTAGGATGTCACTTCTTATCACTTGATGTCATCTTGGAGGGATAGGGTTTGATGGATGAGATGGTTCCAAAGGTGGCTTGACATGAGGAGACCATGGAAGGACACTTTGGCATGACATGTGGCCTTTGGAGGCCCAGCTTCTCCTTAATCATGATTGACGTTTCACTTAAAGAGCCCACGTCACCCTCTTAGGGCATGTCGTCACCCTTTTAGGGTTTTATTTCATGTACAATTTTATTTTTGTATATTCTAAGGGAAAATTAAATGGGTTGGCCCTCTTATGTTTGGTTGTTGACAATTTAAAGTGGAAAAATAGGTCAAGATGGATCCATATAAATAAATCCACTTGACATTTCATTTTATCATC
>SNQJ01S0202490.1:16769-32956 GCA_010110895.2 Picea sitchensis | reverse complement strand
CCATCTAGGATATTTTTCCTAACAAATTCACTTTCCTTCATCTCATTATTCCACAATTAAGCATGGGTTCTCTTACTCCACAAAGCGTCTTCCCGTGAGGGCTTTCACCATAACGGGACCACTTTGGAGTTCATCCATATTAAATTTTTATCAACGATGAAAAAAAAATAATGAGTCATATTGTTGTGAGGGAAATCTCCCTACGGACTAGAAAATAGAGTTTAGACTTTGCATGCAGATATGACCAATGAAAATCTACTTTTTACCTTCATCCCTAGATTTAAATCCCCTTTTTTTAGTAAATGCAAGGAAAAATCAACCTACCTCATTCCCAACGTTTGATGTCGATCCTCTGTTGTACTTGATTACTTGTTCGCAATACTCCTTCCAAAGCTAACCTGCATACAAGACAAGCAACAACTAGGCATGCATCCTACTTATATACTAACGGGTTATAAATCCAAACATATACTAATCAAACTATAAAAAGTTCATGAATTGGGACAGGAAAAGAATTTTCTTTATTACTTTGAATGAGTCAACTTACAAAAGTTGAGAATGACCACCGCTCTGCGAACCTAATCCTGGGCTCCTCTTCTACTGTCCTCCAACTACTTTGCTTTGTATCTCCTTTGGCATCAAGAAAGGATAAAGGGTTGGGACAATGGGAATACGCAAATGGGTAGAGTTTCTTTGCTATATTTTTCCTCCTTCCAAATGGGACCCCTACCCCTTCTTTTATAGGCTAGAAGGAGCTAGGTATTTGGATGAACCCTTGGCCATGCATGGCCAGGAGTTTCAGTTAACTTACCCATAGATTTTGTGTACCGTCGGCAACTTTCCTTTTTTCATGCTTTTGTCGGTCCACGCGTGCTGTTTTGGGTTAGCCAGCATGTACATGCATGCAGTAATGGAGTAGGGCACGTGGGCCTTAATAAAAGAGGATTTTGAAAGAGTTGTTCAACAGTGCTTTGGAAAAGAAGGGATATGAGATGGCTTGATGCCAGGTAAGCATGTGTGGTGCAATTTAGGTTTATAACAGATGCCCCCTAATGTGTGAGGTCAGAAGAGCATCTGATGGCCGAAATACATTACCAATATTTATTGATGCGCCAAATGATTGAGCCCAAGGATCAGGAATCGAGAGGTGTCATCTGCAAAATAACACATGTCTCACTGAGGTGGGCATACCCATGCTCGGGATAAAATAGAATCATGGCTACCAATCAAATACATTGTAGATCCATGTCATAAAACTATATAAAGAGTAGCCGCGAACAATACACAGCGGAGCTACATCTCGAAATCGAAAAGATATACGTATAGAGTATCCATCTTCTAGAAGTTGATACAGCCTAACGGGTGGAGATGAGATCTTCAGAGCTCGAGCAACAACTTCAAAATATTCAAAACTCGGGTAGAAGTGTAATATGAGTGTACAACTGCACTACCCAGAGGTCTTCGACGACTCGTTGGTCATGGACTTGATAATCTTGATGATCAGACTGAAGGCTTTAGTGATTTCGAACAAGGACTTGATTGGATGTTCAGGATGGCCGGGTACGAGGACAAGAGACATATTGCAGAGGGGCCGACTCAAGCTTGGTGAAAAACTTCCCTTGGATAATGGCACGACAAATGATGAGACTCAGGCAGCATGGCATTAATCATAAGTCTACGAAGTAGGAGGCAACACAAAATCTCCATATGTTTTCAAGGATAACCAAACGGTGGAGGAGACAACTCTATATAGCGATAAAAAGCTTCCTAAGGTCGTACTACATCCCATAGTCTCATGAACAAACAGACAGATGTGATTTATCCAAGGGCAACTCATTATGCTGCTAATAAAGAAAATGTTTTTCCCTTCCTCTTTTTGGGGTATATTTGATTTTTTTTGTCCTTTTCAATAATTGTGGAAAAAGAATAAAGGAATATTACGTTACAAAGGAGGAACGAGTGTTGCAAACATACAAGCTCAAGGCACAAGGACAAGACTGATGTTCTAAATAATGATACTTGGGAAAAATCCTTCGGGGGCCAAGGGTGTTAAAACGCAAAAGCAAATTGTTACTAGGTTGACATAGAAGGTATGCCAACGCGGTTAACAAAACACACAATGGTAACGTCCTTCGATGCAATTTTAACGAGCCCAGAAAAGGTAAGCTCAGTGGTTTTTCATATTTAGAGAGTCTGAGAAAACATAAAAGGAGACTCCCTTTGGGTACCTTTTTTGAAGATAGTCTAGTCGGTTCGAAAAAGGGTAAACTAGCACCGATTAGACGTCGATTCAAAACCATTTTAACGAGTGTGACAAGGACAAGATCACTCGACTATTTTTTCATTTTTAAGGAGTCTGAAAAAAGCTTAACTATGGACTCCGTTAGGAATGTTCTTCTGAACCAATTTAACGAGTGTGAAAGAATAAGATCACTCGACAATCTTTTCAATTTTAGGGAGTCTGAAAAGAGCTTAACTATGGACTTTGTTGGGGTTCCTTCTTCGTAAGTTTAGTCCCTCAGGCCCGAAAAAGGGATAAAATTATACCTGAGAGTACTCTTCTATAGAGTTGAAGTTCCATAGAGTATACCTTTGTTCGTACAGTTGACTGTCCGGACTGAAAAAGGGGTAAACTACCGTCGGACAGATGTGACTTCAAATTTTAGTTTAACGAGCATGAAAGGCCACAAGATCGCTCAACAATCTTTTAATATTTAGAGGGTCTGAAAAGGGCTTAAAACAAGACCTACTATTTTTTGGGAGTCCTGAGGGTGAGGTCAAGAGCGAAGAAGAATCATGCAATTGAGGCTCAAACTCATATTCAGGAAAGACTATAAGGACTCCCGAGCCTACAGTGTTTTTAGAGACAACATGAATGCCATAATGCAACCAGGATCTACCTAGGGCATCCATGTTCCGGTAAGATCTACTGTCAAATTGTGACACTTCTAAAGTAGAGATGATGGTTATGTGTCATAATTTGATGGGATCGATCCTATGGAGAATGAAAAATACAATGAGATACAAAAATCAGGGTAGAAACCTAACCTATATGTTCAAGTTGATCGTCGGAAAATTTGTCATGGACCATCAAAATTTACTCAAAACTAAAAAAAAATGTCCCAATTCCCGATCAAATCCCTCCCCTATAACTCTTGAATCACTCTAAATGGTTTATGGTATAAAGAAACTGATAAGGGAGGCCAAAAAAGTGACAAAAAGAGGCCAAAAAGTCTATAAATAGAAGTTGGCAGCTCATTATTGCCATTGCTGATTTGGAAATTGACTCTGGAGCCAAGAGACCCCCTTTGATAAAAACGGTGATTCTAGGAGCTACAATGGACGAAACGAACTTCCATCTGGACCAAGTAAGTACAAACTCCCCTATCTATCTATTCAATTCTTTATTTTTTCTTTTCATTTCATTTTTTGGGTGGGCGTCGACCTTTAAAAGGTTGGCCCTAGGTCCACGCGGGATGTCTCTGGACAGGCCGCATGTACACTTGGGCAGAGTAAAAACTGCCCGCGTCTACATGCGACTGTCACCTAGATAGCATGCATGGACCTCCCTTTATAAACAAAAAGAACTAAAGAGCACTCACTCACCCTCCTGAACTTGGTTTTTTTGGCAGGATGTATGTCCACTGGAGGGAAAGGGAGCATGAAGAAGTTGGTGAGTTGGTTGTGAGAGATCTGAATGTCGTGGTCGCATTGATGCAATGTGGTTTGCTAAAGTTCTTCCCGTGTCCATTTATGTGGGTGAAACTGAGGCTACTAAATGCCTTGGTTGACTATTGGCACCCTGATGCAGAGGATTTCATGCTAGAGGGGCAATCACTGGTGCCTACCACTGAGGATATCTACTTTTTGACTGGCCTCTCAAGGAGAGGGGAACCAATCAATTTCAAGACATTTCCATCAGGGCTGCAAAACATAGAAAAACTGATAGCCCTGCACTGTGAGGCTGGGACAAACCGTTTGAGCTCCCAAGTGCCCATAAGTAAGATCATTAACCTATCGCTGCAAGCGATATTATTGCTCATTGGGTGTACTACCGGTTCAACGACCTTGCATCAGGCGTCCCACGCATAGATGAACTGTGATATCTAGTGCTTGAATGGACAAAGTTTTGACTGGAGTACCACACTACTGGAGTGTATGAAGAGGCAATTGATAGATTTCAGTCAACGGACACAGAGGAACTTCGGGTTCAGGATTATTTTATGTTCGTTCTTTTTTGAGAGAGTTCCGAGATTTAGTCCTCGGGTAGTGGTACAAGGACATCATGCCTCTTTTCCTATTGTATGTATATGGGCAATATTACTACCGCGATAGGGTGGTGGAAGGATCAATGAATCCTTTGATGATGAATTTTTTTCATATCTTTCACGGTAGATCCCTGTGATCGAGGATTACCCATATGCAGGGATAGACTTTTCGAGAGATCCTGAGATACCCATGCCTCCTGGTGAGGAGTGAGGGGAGATGGGTAAGTCCCCACATTTGTAGTTTTTTTTTGTTGTATATGTGATTTTTATGTCGTTTTTGTTATATATATCATTTTTTTTATATGACGTAGTATTTGATGGATATACGTTTTTTGCATGCAGATGTGGGACCCGTGCGACCTACCGATTATGCAAGGAACATGCGTCGTCCTCAGCTAGGGGCCGCAGCTGCCGCTGTCGGGGGACCAACAGTAGCAGGAGACCTCCCAGTCGGGGAGGCTGAGAGAGTACTCAAACGAGTTGAGCGGAACTTTATTGCACTCACTCACACAGTCCCAATGGCAGAGATTGAGGACCTGCTACCATCCATGCAACCTCATGTAGTGGGGGCACCTTGGACGTGGGTTCGATTGTTTAGGCATTTAGCCCATGCTGTGGACCAGTATAACAGGGCCCATAGGCCCTGAACCTATTTAGACATTTTACGTGCCACGAGCACTACTTGTATATATTTTTTGAGGCGCTTGCGTCCATCTATGTACTTTGGTTACTTTTATGATATTATATATGGTTTTTTTGGTCTTTTGTGTCGTATGGATCACGTGTGCAAAAATGTATTTACATGCTTATGTCAATGTTCTTTCATATGTGTGCAAGATGCCAATCTAAAATTTGATTAGCAAGAGTATCTGTAATTTGGTTTAATCTCCTAGGAACATGAAAATATGTAATATAATCAAAGTTTCGTTCTAAGAGACGTACCCTAAGGAATCGTGAATGTAAAGTTGGATCTTGAACCCGGTATACTCTATTTAACTAAGACACAACCAATTGAGCATCAAGATAGACCCGAAGATGAGAGATACCCAATGACAAAGTGTCACGAAGCAACTCAATAACTACACTGTACTCGGTGACATTATTTGTGGTGTCACCTAAGCATATACCTTTGGAGGATAACAACTGGCCATGAGGTGTAAATATTACCCAAGCTATGGAGGCAAGCCTCCGAGTGTGCCAACTAGCACCGTCTGCATACCCAATGAACACCTCAGAATCACTTGACATCTTCCATATTGATGAAAGATAACATCAATGACACGTCCATAACATTTAAAAGAAACAAAAAGTAATAGTACAAAGACTATACATATGTTACAAAAAGTTACCCATAGTGACCTGCCTATGAGTAATACTTCTTGAGGTAGAGCCCATTTCTAGGCTCCGCAAAAGCATTCCCTTCGAAATCAACCAGACGATAGGCACCCTTTTTTAATACCTCTTTTATGATGAAAGGTACGAGCCACATGGGTTTTAATTTTCCTTCCCCCAGGGGGTCCTTATCTTGGTCATAGACCAGGACAAGGTCACCTTCAGAGAAAATATGAGGACGAATGGACCTATCATATTGAGACTTGACCTTATGTTTGTGAGCCTCATTATCCAGGGCCGCATCACAATGCTGCTCACTGAGCTGCTCAAGGTATACTAACCGTTCTTCAAATGGAGAAGTGTCTGGCAATAATTGTACTACCAACTTTAGAGACGGGATCGGACATTCGATGGGAAAGACTGCCTCCAACCCATAAACAAGTTGAAAAGGTGAGAAACCAATTGCAGTCTTAGTAGATGTTCGGTAAGCCCATAATGCTGAGTATAACATCAAATGCCAATTTGACTTGGCCGAGTTGATAGTTCACTGTAGAATGGTCTTAAGAGTTTTGTTTACAGCTTCCACCTACCCATTGGCTTGGGGGTAGTAGGGTGATGAATGTTCTTGCCGTAACCCAAGATTTGATGTTAATTCGATCATCATCTAATTCTGAAAGTGACTGCCATGGTCAGTGACAATCTCTCTTGGGACGCCAAACCTTTCTATGATATGGTTGAATAAAAAGAGAGTTGCAGTCTCTCCATCATCTTTAAACGTTGGCATAGTTTCCACCCACTTTGTGAAGTAGTCGACAGCTAGAATGATATAGTGATTCCCCCTTGCTGAAACGGGGTTGCAAGTAGTGTAATCAATCCCCCACTTGGTGAAGGGACCAACTGTGATGATAGGAAACATGGGAGCGGGATGTGCCCTCATCTTCTGAGAGAAGATTTGGCAGGGATGGCACTTCTTGAACGATTCTGTACATTATTTGATAAGTGTCGGCCAGAAGTAACCTACTCGTAGAATATTTTGGGCTCTTTCCAACCCAGACAAATGACCACCACAAGCTCTGGTATGGCAATCATTGAGCATAATAACTGCCTCCTCATGAGTGAGACATCGACATAGGATGCAGTCTACACCTCTATGATACGATGTATCATTGAGTATGAAATAATTCTTAGCCTGATGGCATATACGTCGACGCTCATCACGAGAAGCAGAAGTGGGGCACTTCAAAGTCTAGAGATAGATAAGTATATCTCCATACAAGGGATCTGAAGATGTGATAGAAAACATATCTCCCTAGATGGGCGATTCTTCAGGCACAACGTCACATGAATCAACCGGAAGTTCCGAAATAATCTCTGCAAAGACCAATGACTTTTTGGACTTTGTTGAAACGAAGTCTAAGTAAAACTCCTGGAGGATGACTATCCATCTACTGATTTTTCCACCTATTACCCGTCGTGTCAATATGTACTAGAATGGATTCACGACAGTAATGACGGTGGTCTTGTGAAACAAAACATAATGACGGAACCGTTGATTAGCATGAACTACTGCCAACGCAAGTTTTTCGATATGAGAATAATTGAGTTCCGGTCCTATGAGGCCTTAGCTCAGGTAATAGATCACGTATTCTGAGAACAAATCATTGTCCTGAACTAAAACCATGCCAATGGTTGACTCTGCTACATCCAGATATAATAAGAAATATTTGTTATAGTTAGGTGGCCGAAGCAGAGGAGCAGTTGTGAGGGCATGTTTTAATTCGTCGAAAGAGTGTTGAGCGGCATCGTCCCAGTAAAAAGGAATGTATTTCTTCAGTAATCACATAAAGCCCTTGGTGATTTCGGCATAGTTGGCGATGAAGCGTCGTAAAAAGTTCACCTTACCTTGTAGACTCTGAAGTTGAAGGATTGTGCATGGGGGGGGGGGCAACTAGATTATTGCCTCCACCTTGAGAGGATCGACCATGATCCTTTTTGATGATATAATGAAACCTAACAAACATCCCAACGTTACGCAGAAGCTTCACTTGTTTGGATTCAAGCGAATCTGAAAGTAGCGACAGCGTTTGAAGATCAGTCTAAGGTGTGTGGGATGATCCGTTCTCTTGTGAGATCGCGATGCTAAATCTTCTAGATAGGCCTCGACTATATGCTTGAGATCATGAAAAGGAAAAGACATGGCCCACTGGAAGGTGGCTCCACCATTTTTAAGACCAAAAGGCATTTTACGATACGCGAAAGTACCCCAAGGACAAATGAATGTCGTTTTGTGTTAGTCTTCGGGTTTGATTTGGATTTGATTATATCCCAAAAAACCGTCCATGAAAGAAAAGGCCTCACAACCAGCACATTCATCAATGATCTGGTCAATGAATGGTGTTGGAAAATTATCTTTGGGACATGCCTTGCTCAAATCATGGAAATCGGTACATACACGAATCGTGCCTTTTTTTTTATTGACCGGCACAGGATTTGACACCCATTGGGTCAAATGGATAGGACAGATAAAACCTGCCTTTAGCAATTTCTCAACCTCAATCTTGATGGTTGTTGCTTTCTTAGGATTAACTGGATGAATCTTTTGTCAAACAGCCTTGGCATCAGGATATGTTGTGATCTCATGTTCAACTATTTTTGGATCGATACCTGGCATTTCCTCATAAGACTAGGCAAACATGTCGCGGAATTCTTTGAAAAGATCTGTGTAGATTTGAATCTCTTCGGGGGAGCAATCTGCTCTGACAAAGACATTCTCCATGATGTCAGGGTTTCGGGAGATATTGATCGGTATGGTTTCAGCGATAGTTTCCATATTGCCCTCAGCATAAATTTTGTGTGCAGCTAAGAGCTTAATAGGGCACAACTGATCTCCCGTCATGGTTACGGTGAATTATCCTGCTTCGATTCTGCTTAACTCTAGGAGAAAATATGATCTATGATGAAGATCGTCCCAAGGTCTGTCCGGACTAGTCATTGCTTCAATTACTACTTCATTAGAAGGCAAGACTAAGTCTAACAAATCGATGTTAGCGACAGAACCCTAAGCCCAAATAGGCTCTAGAAGTGGATCTAACTCTTGTGCAGGAGTCAGATCAGGGTTAGCTGAAGCATGTTGAACTAAAGAGTACACTACCTTAATGGAAGAAAAGGGCATGGACATGTCAAGTGCCCTGTCTAATCCAGCATGGCCAATGGGGAAGGAAGTATCCACGAATCCTCGAAATAAGTCATACGAAATGACGAAACTTGAAAAATATCAACCTTATGGTGATTGGATATAAATTTGATGTCACCGTGAGGGGGTGGGTAATCAAAGGTACCCATAAAGGATGGGCACAAACCAAATCCTATGTTAATGACACCTGGTTGAGGATTATCGATCATTGGGACCGTGGATGCCCCCAAAGCAGGGTCAGGTCTGGAGAAAGACAATTGATCAATGGTCACTATCTGGCCCTTGTGGGGAAACAACAAGACCCGAAAAAATGTAGCAACCACAGCTTGCATAGCATAAGTCCAACTCCTTCCTAACAAGAGGTTATAGTCGAGGGGAGCATCAAATACCTCTACATCAACACACACGGTCTTCCCTCCTAAATGCACGGGGAAAGAAGGAATGATGCCATGTGGTCGGAACGAATGACCGTTGAAAGCAGTGAGGAGAGTAGGTGATGTAGACAAAATGGGCTGGCCAATGGCCTTCCAACATGCCAATGACATAATGCATGTCGAGGCACCCTCATCAACCACCGTGTGGAAGATATTTCGAGTAAAAGTTTTTGTGGGATAAGCCACTACTATCTGAAACACTACATGGTAAGGCAAACGAGGTTTTAAGTCGGTTGTATCCAACATGATGGTACCCGGATTACAAGTCTCGGTAGAGCCTAAAGAGGTTAACAAGGCCTTCCTCTGAGAAGGGAAGCTTTGGAGGACCTCCAAAGCAAACATCACACAAGGGGTTTGTGATAAATCCTCCACCACAGAGTAGTTCTGGGCGGCCCTTACGTTTGGGTTATGAGAAGTTTTTTTAAATGCACCTTTTGGAATGTGTGTCATTGTTTCTCCCAATGTCTTCTCAATCTGTAGAGGAAGAGATGGGAGGTCAGCTTCTTTACCCTTCTTAGAAGCGTTTGGTTTACTATAGTCGTGTTCTCTAATCGATATAAAAGAATCACCCCTAACCATATATACGTTCGTGCATGCAAGGTTGTTCGGAGGCAGACAGGGTTCTTGGCTACCCCCTTCTGTGCTTGCAGAGGCTTGAGTTAGATTTTTCCCATGTTGAAACAGATTAGTCAACACCTCCTGTTGTTGCTACATGACAAATTTTTGGGCCTCTGCAAGTCGAGGACATAGATGGGTCGGGTGGTCTTCCGTGCACAAGTTGCATGGATACCTCACCTTCCATTTTTTAGTGTTGTCCTCAATAGAATTATCGGTGGGTTTTTTATCCCCCTTACCCTTCTTTCATTGTTTTTTCTTCCCTTCAGGCTGTTGGGTGGCCTTTGGGTTAGTCGAATACACTGTGTGTACCTCTAATGTTTTGGTAGGGGGAGAAACCAAAGCAGTAGCTTGGTTGGCCGTTGTGTGTTGTATAGATAACTGTTGCAACTGCTTCGTCAATTGCTCAACGGGATTTGTTTGTGCTGAACCAACAATACCATCAGCATGTGGTCCAACTCTCTATCTAGTTTTATTCAGTATTGAACATGGCGCATCTAGCAAGATGTTGTATAATAAACCGGACTGAGAATAGATGAGCTCAAACTGTTGAGCCCTCATGATGGCGTCTTCTTTGGAGAAAACTCCTGACGTCGCAACGTCTTTGGATAACTGCGGGACCAAAGACTTAAGGAACCACTCTAGTGGGAATGCTGGTGGGACTGGTACCTTTATTAGACTCTTTCATCATCTCCATTCTCACATGTGATCAGAGATATGGTCCACTGTTGTCTGTTTGAAATTGGAGAGAAACTCTGTGCCAGTGTCATATCTCACAGGTAACTGGAAATGGTTCAGGAAAGACATTGCCAGTTCGCCAAAAGAAGAGTATCTTGAGTGATCGATCTCAATGTACCATTTCGTGGCACTCCCAATGAGAGTACGTTGAAACAATCACAACTATACGGAGTCATATTTCAATGAGTTAGATGAACACAAAAGATGGAAGGTAGTCACATGATCTCCTGGATCTTCGTTAGGCTTGGATTTGAACTTTGGAATGTCCGAAGACAACTTCGTCGGCATAGGAGGCCAACGGGGATCGTAACAAATAGGGTCATTCAACAACCTTGTCAAATATGGCAAGTGTAAAGTCGCCAGGAAAGGTAGTTTGGTTTGTTGGTGATAACCTGGGAAAAAGGGGCCTAGAGTTTGACTGGCACTAGGTTGCCAGGAAAAATTTGGTTGCTGGCCCGGATTCTGGTAGAAACCATGGCCCTAGCCAGCGTATGGATTTTGCATATGTGGAGACATCTTCGACTGATTTCCCAAGTAGGACATAGATTGTTGGGCATGCATTATATTCAAAGGACTTTGGGAAGGGTTACCCCATGTCGGTACTGTGGGGATAGGCATAGTATTTTGGTCGGGGTTCCATTGATTGTGGAAAGAATTACCCCAAATCGGCATTCCGGACGAGGGAACGGATCCCTGCCCTGAATTCCAAGGTCCTACTAGGTTTTCCCCCTGTGCAAGAATAGTACACTGCATAGGAGTAGATTGTCCAAAAATGGGGTTGCCCCCAGTCGGGAAAGCGACTGACGAGAAGTTGTTTTTACCAAACGTTTTGTTCAAAGAAAATGGTTTCAAACCTACCGACATACTATGCGAAGGTGTTCCTTGACTCCCTACTCCAAATAAACTATTGTGTGTAGGTTTCCCGACGGATTGCTGATACGAGCCACCGAGTGAAGGGGACAAAGGAGGGATATGACCTCCTCTGTAAGGGAAAGCATTGAAATGAGTAGGAGTGCCCCCCATGTGACCTTGCAGAGGAGCACTAGAGCTCCCTGCCCCTAGACCTAAAGTCTGTAAAGTGGAGTAATAAAGTACAGGACTTGTACCCGAACTAAGCATCCCATATGAGAACAGAGGGCCTGTCACAGTTGATGTGAAAGGGGTTGTGGTCGCCGCCAAAGATGGGATCAGAACACTTTGCGAAGTAGTTGCGGTCGAGACCATGGTGGCTCAGACTGAAGACGGTGGGTTAGGAGGTGAAATCTCTCCTGTGGTAACAACCGTGGTGGGAATTGAAGAATTCCCAGAAGGAGTAACAACGTTTGTTTCCATTGTTGTGTGCAACACTGTCTGGCGCTCGTAAATTTGAATTGGTATGATGAAAGGTGCCAAGAAATCAACTGTTGGGGTTTCAACCAGACCAAGAGCAGCTGCTTCAAGTTCCAAAATGGTCGATTCCTCCGGGGGTTGGTCACGCACAATGTCTTGTAACCCGGTCGCTTCAAAAGACCCTTGTTGGTATAGATTTTGCCTTAATGGTGGCAGGGGTGGCTCCAGTGTAACCGGCGACAGGCCAAGAAGCCTTCATGATCAATGGAGCTCGGGATCCTCCACTGTGTGAGAAGATCCAAGACACTCTAAGGTAGTCTAAATGTTCAAAAGTAGCACACACTAAAAAATACCCTAGAAGATAAGACAGGCAAACACTAAATTAATTGGAAGAACAACTACAACAACCAACACTAGAGAAACTTACCAGTGCAAGTGCAACTCGAACACGGAAGCACCCTCCGGGTATACTCTGCAAAGCGTGCCCCGATGTCTATCCTAGGTACCATGGTATACCCCCGTAGTCACCTGTGTATGTCCCTAAACAATATTGGCAACTAGGTTGCTAGCGTGCGAACAGTCACTAGGCGGGTACATTCGAAAGTCGAGTAGACCATAATGAGTAGGGTATCGAGCCCAAAACTTCTCAAGGGTATTGAGAGAAAATGGTCTGGAAGACAACTGAGGACCTCGAATGGATTCGAGACCCACAAAGCCCTGTGGCAAATGAAAACGAAAGAATCCCAAAACAATCCCTCTATATGTGTTCTCCACTACGATTGGTCCAGCTTTGGAGGGGTTATCTCCACTACCTTTTCGCATGCGACCTCATGTTTATCCCCTGTGTTAGAGGGGGGTCTCGGATAACTTTCACGACACTGGACTTAGACACTACCTAACTCAGACTCCAATGTTTTATTTCAAATGGCCTTGAAGAGTTTCCTTTCCAACCTAATCCAAGGCTCTAATCCTGAACTAGTTGGTGAACCCTACAAACATAAAAGTATAGTAGATTTTTAAATTTAGCGTTAATTTTATGGCTTTGTCTTACGTCAAGGGGTATGAAAGTGAAACTGATGAGGTGTAAAAGATGAAAGCAAAAAATGAATAAAAAAGCTGTAAACAAAACTTTTACTTAATGCAAAATTTCAACAACTTTTTAAAATATTTTTAATTTTCTAAGATTTTGGACAACAAACTCAAAAGAAATTTCACCTGACTACAAGCTACTTATGATCTAAGTAAACTACAAAAACTTATGAAAAAAAATGACTTCTCCCTAGCTAATAATGCAGATGCACACTCTTCAACCAAATAAGAAAATGAAAAGAGAATTTTTTTATTTATTTAAATGCTTGATAAAGCAAAAAGGAAAAATACCAACAAGCAAAAGCCAAGAAAATCAATTCTAGCCTAATCGCAGATCGCAAAGAATCAGGTCAAAAATCACACACTAGCAATTTAAAAAAAAATGACTCTCACACTTGTCTAAAAACCTTAAAAATTGTTTTATTTTTATGACAACTTTTTAAATAAGAAAAAGCAAGCTAAGGGTAAGATTAATCCTAAGCTACTGAATGCTCAGACAGAGATTCAAACAACTGAGAGGAATAATTCTTATCAAGGGAAAGGATGACTACCTTACCCTCAACAACAAGTATCCTATACAAGCACATGACTGTTACTCTAACAACATGCATGCGAACGCGTGCTGGATAGAGACAGAGGGCGTGTACACACGGGTTGACCTTGTACAGGCCACGTGTATATCTAAACTCTGAGAAAAAATGAAAATAGGCAGACCAAACCAGGAAGAGACCATTGATATTGATAACCAGGATCCCTTGAAGGATTGGACACTCTTTTTAACAGAAAAACAAATAATGTAAGGAAAAATGATAAATAAAAAATAATCTGAGATAGGACTGCAAACAACCAAGACTCAAACATAATCCTAGAAAACCCCCTGAGAATGTGTGATTTTGACAGGGAAGAGGATGACTGCCCCAGAATTTCTTTGAACTCTACACGCTACTCCTACTTCTTTAGCTAGCGTTCACATGCGAACTGTAAGAGAGTAGGGCACATGTACACGCGTGCAGACTTTATGTAGGCCACGTGTACCTCTGTGGGTCCCGAAAAACATAGTCAAGCAAAAGACAGGGAAAGCTGGTATGGAAAACCAGACTCCCTGCTAGCTCAAACCTTACAGAAACTAAAAGAAAAAACAGGCAAGAAAAACTAGTCTTTAAAACCACCCAAAAACTAAATAAAAATCTTGGAACCCTAGAAACTCTCCCCAGTATGGTCGCCAATTCTGTTGTGAGGGAAATCTCCCTACGGACTAGAAAATAGAGTTCATAATTTGCATGCAGATACGACCAAAGAAAAACTACTTCTACCTTCATCCCTACATTTAAATCCCCTTTTCTTAGTAAATGCAAGGAAATATCAACCTACCTCGTTCCCAATGTTTGATGTCGATCCTCCGTTGTACTTGATTACTTGTTCGCAATACTCCTTCCAAAGTTGACCTGCATACAAGACAAGCAACAACTAGGCATGCATCCTACTTATATACTAACATGTTAGAAATCCAAACATATATTAATCAAACTATTAAAAGTTCATGAATTGGGACGGGAAAAGCATTTTCTTTATTACTTTGAATGAGTCAACTTACAAAAGTTGAGACCGGCCACTGCTCCGCAAACCTGATCCTGGGCTCCTCTTCTACTGTCCTCCAACTGCTTTTCTTTGTATCTCCTTTGGCATCAGGAAAGGCTAAAGGGTTGGGACAATGGGAATACACAAATGGGCAGAGTTTCTTTGCTATATTTTTCCTCCTTCTAAATGGGACCCCTACCCCTTCTTTTATAGGCTAGAAGAAGCTGGGTATTTGGATGAACCCTCGGCCATGCATGGCCAGGAGTTTCAGTTAACTTACCCAATATGCAACCTGCCCAAAATGAATATGTGTAGGCAATAAGTGATAGATCTTTTCCTTTTGGTTACCATAATCCAAACTCTTTTGTTCCTTTGAGATATCTGAAGATCCTCTTTACTGCTAATACATGTGATTCCTTTGGTGCTGCTTGAAATCATGCCACCTGTCCAACTACCTGCATTACATTTGGTCTGGATGCTGTCACATATAGTAGGCTTCCAATCATTGACCTATATTTCCTCTGATCTGTAGACTTTGAATCATCATCTTTGCTCAACTTACAACTAGTTTTCATGGGAGTGATAACTGGTTTGCAATCTTCCATTCTGAACCTCTTTAGCATTTCTCTGATATACTTGGTTTGGGAAATAAAAATTCCTTTGTTTCTTTGATGTATTTTAAGTCCCAGAAAGAAGGTTAGTTCTCCAAGTAACAACATTTCAAATTCATTATGCATGTCTTTTGCAAATTTCTGGCTTAACCTGTCATCATCACTACCAAAACTAATATCATCAACATAAACTTCAATTAATAAAATATTACCTTGACTTACCTTGATGTAGAGGTTGTTGTTTGTACTTCCTTTCCTGAACCGTGCCTACTACAGATACTTATCCAGACTGGAGTACCATGCTCTAGGAGCCTATTTTAGACCATACAAGGCCTTCTTTAATTTACACACATAGTCTGTGTTCTCTGAAAATTGAAATCCTTCTGGTTGTTCAATGTAGGCTTCTTCTTCAAGTTCCCCATTTAGAAAAGATGATTTTACGTCCATCTGATATACTTTAACATTTTTGGAGCATGCATAAGCTAAAAGAAAACGGATTGCTTCCATTCTGGAAACTCAGGCAAATGTCTCTTCAAAGTCGATTCATTCAATTTGTGCATATCCTTTACATACCAATCTAGATTTTTTCCTTGTAACTTGTCCATCTTCATTCAATTTATTCCTGAAAACCCATTTTGTGTCGATCACATTCTTATTCTTTGGTCTTGGAACCAATTCCCAAGTGTCATTTTTCTCTATTTGATTCAATTCTTCATCCATGGGGTTATTCCAAAATTCATCCTTGCTGGCTTCTTCAAAAGAGTTTGGTTCAATTGTAGATAAGAGTGTTAGGTGTGTTTGTTCCGGTGAACAGATTTTTCTTCTAGTCTCAACTCCTGCATCTTTGTTTCTAATAATTTGATATGAAGGATGATTCTTCTGTACTCGTTTGCTAGGTGTATTTGGAGATACTTGTTGAACTTGCTCTTCTACTTCTGTCAGATTATCTTCATCTTCATCTTCCTCTTCTTCTTCTTTTTCATCTTCTTCTTCAAAAAGT
>SNQJ01S0202490.1:0-15150 GCA_010110895.2 Picea sitchensis | reverse complement strand
TGATGTAGAGGTTGTTGTCTGCACTTCCTTTTCTGAACCCTGCCTGCTGCAAATACTTATCCAGTCTGGAGTACCATGCTCTAAGAGCTTGTTTTAGACCATACAAGGCCTTCTTTAATTTACATACATAGTCCGTGTTCTCTGACAACTGAAATCCTTTTGGTTGTTTAATGTAGACTTCTTCTTCAAGTTCCCCATTTATAAAAGATGATTTTACGTGCATCTGATATACTTTAACATTTTTGGAGCATGCATAAGCTAAAATCAAACGGATTGCTTCCATTCTGGCAACTGGGGAAAATGTCTCTTCAAAGTCGATTCCTTCAATCTATGCATATCCTTTACATACCAATCTAGCTTTATTCCTTGTAACCTGTCCATCTTCATTCAATTTATTCTTGAAAAACCATTTTGTCCTGATCACATTCTTATTCTTTGGTCTTGGAACCAATTCCCAAGTGTCATTTTCTTTATTTGATCCAATTCTTCATCCATGGCCTTATTCCAAAATTCATCCTTGTTGGCTTCTTCAAAACAGTTTGGTTCAATTGTAGATAAGAGTGCTAGGTGTGTTTGTTCTGGTGAATGGATAGCCTAACATGTATAGCCTGCAATCCTCATAAACTCTAGATTCTAACTCTCAAACCCTTATAATTGTATAACTCCTAACAGTTATAATGATGCTTGAATTTAATGCCTAATTCCTAATGTTTGTAACCCTTGATCCCTATAACATTAAACCCTTATAATACTTAATACCTAACCCCTAACCCTTCTAAAAACTATAACCTCGAATCATTAAAAGTATTAAACATTATAACCTTTAAACCACTACCTCTTATTTATAACATATATAACATAATTTTATAACATATATCACATGTATGTTATAACATATATGTAACATACATGTGATATATGTTATAACATAACTATACAAAAACAAACCAAACCGAGAACTATGCGGTCCCATTCACACTCTACTATTCATTTTAATGATACCTGTACCTACGCACGAGATCATCGAGATTAGGCAATTTCGAAATCTGAGGGGAGAGAAATAGTTGCACATGCGTGAGACCGTAGATATCAGGCAATTCTGATATTGAGGGGAGGGAAATAGTTGCACCTGCGCATGATACCATTGAGGGACATCTGTGAAATTGATCAGGTGACACAGAGACTAAGGGATAGGGAAATGATCTGTCAAATTGATCTGGCGATACCGAGACTGAGGGAGAAGGAAAGGATGGTGAGTACCTCTGCACACTTGAATTCAAATTGAGCATAAAATTGAGTTATATTTTATTCTACGTTTTCTTTTGTGTGAAGTTATTTTGTCCTACCAATCTGAACATCCATCTTGAGTCCAATTGAACATTTGTAACCCTAGGGACTGGAAAACATGCACAATTCTTCTCAGCAAATGCAAATCTCTTTAACTAGAGAAAACCCTTTCAAAACTCTAGAGAAAACCCTTTTGAAAACCCCTTCGAAACTTCTTTCAACATCTGTGGATTCACCAAACCAATTCAGATTGGCCCTAAATTGAGCCTACACTTGCACACCTGCATCAACTCTCACACTTCATTTTCATCACTATTTACACTTAGTTCTCTTGCGCGTATTCTCTTAGTACCTAGGTGTGGACCTTGGGAATAACCTTACGCCAATGTTAGAGTAAAAAGTAGGCATGCACTATTTCCCTTCTTGTGCCTCCACTAGTGTGTGTTGTGTCACAACCACAACCAAGCCCTGCACCCACCACATTGACACCATAGGTGGTGATGAAGTCAGGATCTCGCTGATAAAGTTGGGGCCAATCATATGCCTCATGCCCACAAGAATGGAGCACGGTGGTGAGTGAAACAATGGGAGATCGACTAAGGAAATTAGTGACACGATTTGTGCACCATGTATTATACTTGATGTTGAGATGGAACTGCTACAAGTATGTGGACCACTTTTGATGGTGATTGTAACAACCCAATTTGATTATTTATTTATCATAGTTGTTAATTTAAATTTAATTAATTATTAAACTAAATTCAATGAGTCTTTTTATTATTTTTATTATTAAAAAGGTAGTTGAAGTAATTAATGAGGGGATAAGGCAGTTGGGGAATTGAATGAGGGGGGGGAATTGAAGAGAGGAGGATAAGGAAGAGGGGAGGGGACTTGGAGAGGGATCTTTGTTTTGGGGAAGAGGAAGAAGGAATAAATTTTGAAAGAGAGGAGGAAATTGGAAGAACAGTTTGTTTTGGGAAACTCTCATAGGGGGACTGTTGTTGCTTGGAAATTTGGACTCGGGGGCAAGGAAACCGCAAGGATTCCTAGAGCTAGAGAGTCGAAAAGGTTGTTTCTAGTTGGTTGGTAGGTTAATATTCAGTTGGGTAGTTTGGGCAAGAACAAGAACAAGTGAACCAGGGACTAAATCAACCAACCTCCAGGCCAAGGTACATATTTTACTAAATTGATCTATTGTTATTATGTTGTTGTTGTTGTTATTTCTATTTACTAGTTTATTCCTAGTATAAAGAAAATCTAGAAATAAAACCTTGAAGTAAATTGCATTTATTTCAGTAGGATATTACAAAATATTTATTTTCTTTATATATTGAGGCCTTGAAATAGGTAGGCCTTACACTGGTCATTCTACAACTTCGCATATTTCTGTATGAACTGCAGAGGCTTTTGATCTGTGTGGATGATTGTCTCATTTCTCATAATGTAATGTTTTTATTGACAACGGGTTTTCACAATGGAATACATTTTGTTTTCATAGGTGGGGTATTTCTAGATGGTATCTAAGAGTGTCTCACTATGGTATGCCACTAGATGACTGTGATGAGTCAGAACTACACCTACAACATAGTCTGATTCATCAGTCTCAATCATGAACGGTTGTTGCAGATCAGGTAAGGAGAGTATTGGAACTGAGCACAAGTGATTCTTCAGATCATAAAATTCTCATTACTGTGCCTTCTCCCATGCGAATGTTTCCTTCCCACTGCCCTTGGTCACTTGGTTGAGGGCCCATGCAATATGGGAGAATCCCAACAAGAAATGTCAGTAGAAGTTGGCAAGTCCCAATAGTTTCTGAAGCTCGGTTAGTGTAGTAGGGGTTGGCCAATCACAGATGAATTGAATCTTAGTTGGATCCACGTGTACCCCATGATCATCAACAATGTATCCCAAGTATTAGACCTTGTTCATGCCAAATGAGCATTTTTCTAAGTTGGCATATAGCTTGTACTCCCACAGAGTCCTGAAAACCTATTGAAAATGTTGGATGTGCTCTTCCCAATTTCTGTTGAAGATGAGGATGTCATCCAGATATACCACCACAAAAGCATTGGTGAAGGGTATCAATACATCATCCATCAACCTCATGAAATTTGTTGGTGATTTTTTTAAGCCAAAGGGAATGACTAGCCATTCAAAGAGGCCTTCTTTAGATTTGAAAGATGTCTTCCATATATCAGTCAGTTCGATGGGAACCTGATGGTAGCCATACTTTAGGTCAATATTGCTGAAGAAATTTTCCCCCTTGAGTTGGTAAATAAGGTCATCAATTTGGGGAATTGGGTATCAGTTCCTAAATTTTATTTTGTTTAATGCTCTGTAATCAATGTAGATCCAACAGGTCTTGTCTTTATCCTGCACCAGTACAATCGGGCTTCTGCAAGGGGAGGATATGGGTCGGATGTGTCCCTTTTGAAGAAGCTCTTGGATCTGATGCTTGATTTCGTCATTTTCCATCAGTGAGCGATGATAGACTAGTCCATTAGGCAGAGGTACACCGGGGGTTAGATCAATTGGATGCTTGACTTTGTAGTGCGTCGGTAGCCTGGTGGGTGAGGAGAAGATGTCTCTATATTCTTCCATGATCCCATCCACTTTATTTTGCTGCAAAGAGAGGCTTTGTGTAGAGGTCACGAATGTGGCGGTGAACTTATGCTTACTGTGAGCATGGATTATAAAGAAAATGAACTTCTTAGTCTATGAAATAACCTTACTACATTGCTTAGCAAAGATTAAAGAATTAGCATTAGGCAACACTACATCTGGTATCTTGTACAATTGTCTACCCAAATTAATAATAACACTGCAGGGTCTAGACTCATACACAACATGTCACTTCCACAAATATGGCTGGCCTAAAATAACATCACAAACTTCAAGGTGAGAAATATCACACAATACCTTGTCTTTCAAGGGCTTCATGTCATAGGGAAGATGACATTGTTGGTTGATGCAGAGTTCCCCGATGGTGTAGGGTTGTGGGTGTGGTGTCATTGCCAGGTCCAATTGATTGATGACCTCTACTGAGATCAGGTTCTTCTGACTTCCACTATTGACAATGAAATGAAGTCGAGCCCCCTTTACCCACATCTGTGAGTGAAAGAGGCATTCCCCTTCCTCTGGTTCTTTCGATTTACTTGGTTGGACTTTGGTGGTAACGACATTGGAACTAGGTTTGGCATAGATAATACACTTCCCTCCTTTTGGATTTGATTCGAACTCATAATATTCCTCTGACTCGAAAGATTTTATCTCAGCCACCAATGACTACTTGGAGCAACATTCTTTGATGTTGTTCCAAGGGATTTTATGGTATTCACACCACTTTCCCATGTCCTTTTTCAACTTATCATTACCCTTATTAGGTTGCGGCTGTTATAGCAATATTTGCCTCACCATTTCTATCTTACACAGAGGGCCTTTTTCCATTTCCCTATGCAAACTTATCAACCCCCTTTTTGATAAATCCAGAGCCAAAATTATATATTTTTCTACATATATGCTTCCTGACTGTTTTGCAAGGTGCGTATACGCTTGCTACTCCACTACATCTAGTGTATATAAACATTTGTGCCAAAAAATACAAAATGAGGTCGGGTTTCCATGTCACGACAAATTATCTCTGATATTTGGCCTTCCATATACTAGAAACATTCTGACTTGGCCCTTCAGTTGCATTTTGGAGGCTATAAGAGCACAATTTTGAGCTATGGAAAAAGAGAGAGAAAGCATTCAACTTTAAGAGCAAAGTTACTCTAGAGAAATCACTTCATATTGAGTCTGCATCCCTTTGTCCCTCAAGTCTAAACACATTGTTTAGCCCCCAATCTCTTTCATTATTGTCGAGAGGACCTCATTACCTCTTTGCTATGAGTTTTCCTTTGGTGGAGGATTGAAGTGGTGGAGACCCAGTTGGAAGGAACTTGGTTTCTCGGTTTCAAACCATGTCGACACGGAAGTCTGTAATGTTGATACTTCTATTGATCAATTATTAATAGAAATACTCCTTTCCCATCCTATCGATATCTTGCAAATATATGATTATTATCCATGGGCATGTTCATAATGTTTATTAATGGATTGTGCTATCTGATGTGCTAACTCATTTTATATACTATCACTATATACTTGCATCGCTTGTTTGTTGAGAACTTCTTGTAGGTGTAAAGTTTTGGGTCAAAGTGTTCAACGATGGAACAACATCAAACAATTGGATCGAGGTAGGATTCTTCCTCATATTGCACATTAGTTTATATAGAACATGTTGGAATTGAGTTGATTTATGTAGTCATACCTGTCTGTTCTTGTTTATCCTTGGCCATAGAGATTTTTTCCCTTGTAATAGAATTGGCGACTCCACTGGGGAGAGATCTTCTTTCTAAGGGTTGAAGTATTTTTCCTTCTTACATTGCTCTTTTACCTTTGTATTTCTTGTCATATCACAGTTGGACAGAGTCTGTTTACTCTAGGTCTGAGTTTTCATCCTTTTAACCTTTCCTAGCCTTGTTTTAAAAGATATATGCCCTTTTTTCCCTGACAGCCGCGTATATACGCTTATTGTCCCACTACAAGAAGCGTATATATGCCCTTTTCTCTTGAACAAGAGCATATACCACTTCCCCCTTACTTTTTTTCTTGGTTTAGTGACTGCTGGGTAGGTTTTGAGGATCACTGAGCCTTCTTATGTCTTTGTGGTACCTGTTGAGATTATCTGGGATGACAGGAAACCTTTTTGGAGTTGAATTTTTGGGCGAGATCTTTCTCTTTGTTTTTTGTTTTTGATTTGTCCTTGGTAGTTGGGTTGTCTGCTTAGTTTCTTGGTATTCTACTTGAGTGATTGATTTTATACACCGTAGAAGTTATATATCAAGTCACTTATCAGTCCATGCATTTTCTTTTTAAATTCATTGAAAATACAAAAAATAGGCATTTTGCATTGGTTGGTATTTTTGTCTTTGAACCTTTATCATTAGCTTAGCATATTTAGTGAAATATTTCATTTTACTTCTGAGTTGTAGAGTTAGAATTGAAGATTGCACTATTTTTATTTAGCATATCATTCACTGAAAAGTTAAGGTTAGGTTTTGCATTATATCTATTTTTATTTTCATGCAGATTCATAACACCATGAGTTTCATTTCCATACCACTTTGAGTAATCACGGCCAATAAAATTTACACTTTAAACTAAAATTGATTCGTCACGATTTTATTTTTTAGGGTGCACAAACTAGCCTAGGATTTAGTGCCTTGGAATAGGATTTTGTGAGTAAACTTCTCCAAGGAAATTAAATCAACTTATGTGCCTGAGACAGAGAGGTGAGAAATCCATTGTATAATTGGTAATATCAGGAGGCTTCGTTCACACCGAAGTTAATCACAAGGTTGCACGAAGTTAGTTAAAGGGATAACCCCTGGATACTCACCTAGCGTCAGAGATTCTTATGTGGATTTATTCGTATTTGGGGATCTTGCTAATGCCCATGCCTCTGTGAGAGGCGGTGCTTTAAAGGTTTTAGGATTTTCTACCTTTCCCATACGGTGATTTAGACTTACGACTGCTCGCCTATGCATCGGTTATACAATGGTTTATTAGTTTCTTGACTTAGGTTTCTCATAGGTTACTTGCAGGAGTTATTTTTCTTGTATCCTGAGTCAGATAGGCATCAGACATTACACAACCTTTATGGAGGATTACCTCTCTGGGGGGGTTTGATCGACTGGTTTTTAAGCCTACGAGGGCCCTTATAACTGATTTTGTTACCTCCAAACATTAGCAGGGAGTCTCGGGTCCCTCTTGGATGAGGCATACCTTCTTTAGCGAGGGAGGCCACTTAGCCACTTTAGCTCGTTTGCATGCATATTGGTCGTTTGAATTTTTGGTATGCTCTTTGATTACTAGTTGGCCTTAGGATATATTTTTATTTTTTTGAGATTCATAAGTCGTCATGGTGTCGGACTAGCTTCCTCGCATGCCCTGTCGGTTGTTACAGTTACCACCAGTTTTCGAGCTATTTCCTTCTAAAAGGCGTAGATTTATCAAGAGTGGTACACACACATCCACTTTTCAAACTTGTGATCCCACAAGGATGAGTACTGAGTCTAGTCTTCAGAACACTGGGAGTTCATCAACTCCCAATCCCCCTATAGTTAATTTCACTCCTTCGACACCTGCAACTGCTACAGTTGCAGTGGTGGAGGCCTACACCGGTACTATGGATCGGCCTGTATTCAATGCTTCATCTCTTGCCTCTAACCCTTTTGAGGGTTTTGGCCACTCGTCAAGTTACAATGTTCAGACCATCCCCATGGCTACTAGTCTATTTTCTTATGGTATGCCAAGTTTCACTTTGCAGTCTTCAACTGCCATCCCAGCTGTTGGACATAACGCTAGCCTTGGACTTGGGGGAACGACACCTCCTTACACTCCCTTTCGGTTTGGTGGCTCTCATGTTCCCCAAGCGAATCCTAATGTAGGAAGTGTCCCCTTCCCTAACCCTAGGTCTAATCCTTCTATGATTGGATGCAACAACCAAGCTGGTAGACAAGTTCTGCCCTATATCCCTATTCCCTCTGTGCCGGATTCGACCAATAATTTTGGCATAACAAATCCACTTCAATCCTCCAGATTCCCACCCGAAGGAGGTCAGTCTTATGTCTTGCGCACCCCCCAACCTGGGTCTAATCTAGTTGGGGGAAGTTTTAACAACCTTCAGTTTGGAGCTAATCCAACTGTGGGCAATTTTCATAACCCTTATCAGAACATTCCTACTGGAATGATGCCCAATCCATCTTTAACGAATCCGCCCAAAGGAAGTTCTTTTAATTCCGACAAAGGTTATGGTCCTTACTAGAACCCTGGATGGAATGTAGCTCCTAATACTTAGTCTTTTGCAGGAGGATGGGGTCAGGTATTGCAGCCCCATATTCCCTTTCTAGCCACGCTTAATCTGCTACATTTGTCTAAACTAATGAACGACCCAGTGAGTCATGATCCCACATGGCCCCCTGTCCCCACCAAGCTTTCGTCATACATTCCAAAGTTTGAAGGTAAGAATGGTGAGGACCTTGGTGATCACATCACTACTTTTCACCTCTGGTGATCATCGAATTCTTTGAATCACCATTATATTAGATTACAATTTTTTCAACACACTCTTATCAAGATTGCGTCACAATGGTATATTGAACTACCTAGGGGAACATATGGGTCTTTTCAATAGTTAGTGCTAGCCTTTCTTAATCATTTTCAACTACCTGTTCGTTACAATGTTGGCCTTGAACTTTTGTCAAATTTACGCCAGGATTCTGACACTCATATTTCGGACCATATCCAGGATTGGCATAGGCGAAGATGGTTAGTTAAGACTCCCATACCCCCGACCTTTCTTTTAGAATGGTTTTTAAAATCTTTGCACGCTCCTATTTCAAAGGACGTTTCTACTTCTAGGTTCTTCAGTGAGGAAGAGGCAATTTTTAGTGCCCATCAATTTGATTTGATCTATGCTCAGTCTGGGATGTTATACCACCCTCTTCCCAACGCATCGCGGTTGACTCATGATCCTAGATAGGGTCCTGGGCCCCATGTTGATGACATTGTGGGATCCACCAATGTAAAGTCTGCAGACTCAGCAACGAAGTCTATTGAAGGACCAGCTTCATCTGGATCCTCCAAACTCACCCAATCGACGGATGTACATTCTGTGCAGTGGTCGAAAAACCCAAATGGTGACCAAAAACTAGATGGGAATAAACGAAAAGGTTGAAATAATCATAGAGGTGGGAAGAATAAACCCAAGGACAAGAATAATAATGGAAAACAGAATGATAATGTTGGAGAGGGCACAAAAGAAAAGATTAGGGTTAAGTTTCCTTGTAAACTTTGCACAGATGATCACCTTACACACTTATGCCCCAAACTTGTGAAGGTTGCGAGGCTTTTAAATATTCCGCCCGTTGTGCTAACGAATGATTTTCCTCACAACCAACACTTAGCCTCGATTTCTTCGAACACCGAAAATGTGTCTAGTGGGAGTCAAAATCCACCATCGCAAGATGGAGACTGTGTTTGTATCAATATGGTTACACAAAAATTGATATAGCTACTCGCTCTCGAGATTACGGCTCTTCAAAAGCTAGTACCAGCCTAGAATCTCCTCCTCCACCCTCAGATATGAATTTATAGATCGAGAAACTAGATCCATTGCCTCGTATTCTAAAAGGAGTATTCAAGTGCTCTACCCATAACCCTAATTCTAAATCCACCCAGAACTACTCTATTGTTGAGGATCTGGGCCAAACACCTTGTGCGATGTCTACTTTGGAGGTACTCCAGACGTGTCCATCACAAAGGAATGCCTTACTCTCTACCTTAGGAGATCTAGAACCTAGTGGCTCAAATATCATCAAGTTCGATGTCACGGACGTGAAGCCTCTCTTACCCTACCATGTGGCTTTCTAAATCCATGTGGAGTATTCTAAATATACCATCAAACGAGAGGTCTTTGATGAAGGTGTTGCCACTTGCAAGATGTCCTTAACCTGTTGGAAAGCTATCGGCTCTCCAAAAATTTCAATATCGTTGACCATGTTGACTGCATTCGACAATAATTCCTTCCACCCTCATGGTATTCTCTCCACCTTTCCGGTCCAGTTAGGTGGGAAGACAATAGAAGTGGAAGTAGAGGTAGTTGATGGACCTCTTGATTATAACCTGTTACTAGGTTTCAATTGGACTTACGCTATGGTCGTCACCATATTGTATGTTTTCCACATGCTTTGTTTTCCTCATCAAGGGGAGATTGTGACAATCAACGAGTTATCCTTTGCGTACTCTAGCCTGAACGCATCTGTTGGACCGTCGATCCCTATGATCAACAATTCTGAACCGACAACTGAGAATATCAATGTCAGAATGTATTCTTCCCTCATGGGTACTTTCGACTTCTCGGCACCGATTCACCACATTTATGCCATGTCCAGTACGCCTGCTTCAGTAGAGAGGTCCATCCCTTTCCACACTTCTTATTTCAGTGACCCTTGGACCCTACCTTCTCCAACTTCATCGATTGAAGGTCAGTCACATGTTGGAATGGCTATGCCACTATCGGCAGTAGATATTGCATATCAAGCTATCCTTGACTCTTTTGTCGATCCTGATCCTGTTCCCTCACAGACGGTCGAGGAGGATCCAGTTCTCAGGCCCATGTGGGACACTTCGTTATCTTGTTCACATGATTTCTTGGATGCGACTTTTCCTTCGGAAGAATCCATCCTTGAAGTCATGAATGTTTCCGAGAGACCTTGGGATGGTATGCATCATCGATCTTATTTTCTCAGAAGTCTTGAAAAAATTGAGCAAGATGATTTTAGATCTACCCTGAGTGAGATAGTCGGTCATGTCATAGTTCCAATTGATACACATGGAGTTTATGCCGAAGGGAATATGGCGAGTATTTCTCCCACCGTCTAGATCGACATCTTTCATACCCCTAGCAAGATTCAAAATGTAAATATAGGTGTAGATTGTTCGCTAGAAGAGATTCTGATCTACACAAACCTCTTCAAAGAATTTCGAGACGTATTCGCTTGGTCATATGAAGAGATGCCAGGGATCTACCCCCATATTGTTGAACATGAGATTAGGACTTACCCGGATGCTAAACCCGTTCGACAACATCTTAGAGATATTAATCCTAGGAAGGCCCCCACTATTAAGGCAGAGGTAGAGAAGCTACTTAATGTCGGCTTTATCTACCCAGTTCCCTTGACCGAATGAGTCTCCAACCCCGTTCCTGCGAATAAAAAGCAAGGAACCATCTGCATGTGTATGGAATTTTGCGACCTGAACAAGGCCTATCCTAAAGACAACTTCCCCACACCTTTCATTGATCATATTCTCAATGAGTGTGCGGGAAGCGAAATATTTTCTTTTATGGACAGATTTTCACGCTATAACCAAATCCAGATCAAACCCAAAGACCAACATAAGACGACATTCATATGTCCTTGGGGCATGTTTGCATACCGAAAAATGCCTTTCGGCCTGAAAAATGCCGAAGAAACCTTCCAACAAGCCATGACTTTCACTTTTCATGATCTCAAACACATAGTCAAACCTTACCTCGATGATCTTGCTGCTCACTCTCGCAAAAGAATGGATCATGCTACGCACCTTCGATTGGTTTTTGAAATATGTCGCTACTATAGAATCCAACTCAACCCTCATAAATGTATCTTTTGCTTTAGATCTGGCCATCTCTTAGGATTCTTAGTCTTTGAGATAGGGATCATGGTAGATCCACTTAAGGTTGAGGCAATTCTTCAGTTGCCTCCCCAGCACACAATTAGACAGATTCAAGGTTTACAGGGGAAAGCTAACTTTTTGCGTCAGTTTATTGTGAATTATGCCAATATCACTAAGGGTTTCATGCTCCTATTGAAGAAAGACACCCTGCTTATATGGGATGAGCGAGCCCAACAGACTTTTGATGCTTTAAAGAAAGCCTTGGTATCGACCCCTCTACTGAAATATCCTGATTACAGTAGAGATTACTTTTTGTATATTGCCATGTCTAAAGAGACCATTGGTATGGTTCTAGTTCAGGAGGATGATGAGCTCCACGAGCACGTCATATACTATCTCAGTCGAAATTTAGTCGGTCCTGAACAGAATTACTCACACGTTGAAAAGATAGATTTGGTTGTCGTCCACGCAGTCCAACATATACGACACTATATGTTGCTTTGCAAAACTACTGTGGTTGCCGATGTTAATCCATTTCAATACGTCCTCCCTAGACATATCATAGGCGGAAAATATAATAAATGGATTGTCATCCTATAAGAATTTGATCTCGACTTTGCTTCGGCCAAGTCCAAGAAATCAATAGTTTTTGCAGAGTTAATATATGATTTCCCACGATTAGACGAAGATGTTAATCATGTCGATTCATTCGCGGATGAACACATTTTCCTTGTCTCGTCGTCCGACCCCTAATATGGAGATATTATTTTATACCTTCAAACCTTGAAGTTCTCTTAGCGTCTCTCACGATATGATCAACGGTGTGTTAGATACCAAGCCAAAAAGTATACAATCATTGGCGACACTTTGTATCGTCGAGGAATAGATAGCATCTTATGTCGTTTCTTAACTCACGAAGAAGCCGAGTTAGTCCTTAATGATTGACACAAAGGGTCTTGTGGCGGTCATCTATCCAATTTTGTGACAACCCAAAAAATCTTGTGAGTCGGTTAGTTCTAGCCCACCATCTTTAAATATTGTATTGAAGTGGTTAATAAGTGTCACCCCTTCCAGGTGTTCACTCGAAAAATGCGCTCGCCCCCAACCCCTCTCCACCCAGTCATTATCGTCGGTCCCTTCACTAAGTGGGGAGTAGATTTCATTGATTGCAACCCAACTTTGGCTGGGGGGCATAAACACATTATCGTGGTTGTTGACTACTTCACCAAGTGGTCCGAAGCCATGCCTACTGTGAAATCCAATGGGAAGACTGCAACGTTTTTTGTATTCAACCAAATTATCACCCGGTTTGGTATCCCGAGTGAGATTGTCATTGATCATGGGAGTCATTTTTGAAATGAAATGATGATAGAAATATCATCTAAGATGGGTTTTAAACATTATCACTCGTCTCCTTATTACCCCCAGGCAAATGGGAAATTATAGGTTGTCAATAAGTCTCTCAAGACCATTTTTCAAAAAACTTTCAGTCGGAGCAATTCCAACTGGCACATCATGTTATATCCCGCACTTTGGGCATACTGAACCTCGGTTAAGATTGCCACCATTTTTTCTCCTTTTCAGTTAGTACACGATGTGGAGTCGATATTTCCCATTGAATGCAAAATCCCTTCTCTCAAATTGGCAGTTGAGCTCCTACCTGACACTTTGGATTTAGAGAGACACCTTGTACACCTAGAGAGTCTTGATGAGCAACGTCCGAATTCCTTTATGACTATCGAGGCAAACAAGAAACGTGTCAAGGTTTAGTACGATAAGTCTTTCTATCCCCGGTTGTATGCTGAGGGTGACTTGGTCCTCTTGTATGACCAAGCCAAAGAACCACTAGGGACAGGAAATTTTAAACCCATGTGGCACGGTCCTTATATCGTGTGACGTGTTCTAGAAAAAGGAGCCTACAAGTTGGAATATTATGAAGGGAATAAATTGGCTGAGCCCAGAAATGGGTTGTACTTAAAAATGTATTATGCTTGAGCTCTGGGCTTGGGAGAAACCCTTTGTATAATAATGTAAATTTAGTGTATATACACATTTTCCCCTTTTTTGTCTTTGGCTTTCTTATCAAGTTTTCCCTTTTGTTGGCAGATGTCAACGAAATCTTTGGTCTATGTAGGATTTGCAGACGGAGCCAGTCGTCATACACGAAACTTAACTTCTTCCGCTTGGGTGATTTACTCGTCCGAGGGTCTGTTGGTGTCTTTAGGTGGCGTATTCCTAGGGCCCTCCACGAATAATATGGCCGAATATAGCCTCGTTATAGAATTATTATGCGATGCTTTCTCACATGGTATTTGCTCTATAGAGGTGCGCCTGGATTCTCAGTTAGTCATATGTCCATTAAACGGTCATTACCATGTGTGTGATCCAACATTACTCCGTCGATTCCTATGGGTACATCTTTTAGAATGAAAATTTGATTTTATTACATATTTTCACATTCCTAGAAGTTCTAATCATGTATCCAATGCCTACGCTAATTATGTTTTGGATTGGAATTTGTCACATTAATAAAGAAAAGAAGACCATTAAATCAACGTACACATTGTAAGATATAAGTACAGCCAAGATTTCTCTTTTTATATTTCCAAAAAATATGGTGTTTTATATTACAAAATTGGGGCTAAAACCTCAAAAATACATATACAACCGATATACATGTCCTATGACATCTACGCCTATGGTGCTGGATGAGTCTCGTGATAGAAAACCACGGTGTTGGAGAGATGTCGGAAGAATTGTACCCATGCTCTAGGTACACCGACAACCTGCCTCTGCATGGCTTTAGGTATATCCTCCACCTGAACCATAAGAATCCTTTGTGTCAGATGTGACAGGTTTCCCTACACGTTCTGAAGGACTCTCTCCGCCTCTCCTCCCACTCCCTCATATGCCTAGTGCCTCCACTTGTGTCATAGGAATGCCTCTAGCCGTATAGGACCCACGTCTACAACCACACAAGTATCGAGTTAATATTTAAAAACACCATCCAAAAAATATTTTTGTTCTTTTAAAATACAAAAAATGAAATATATAAAAAACATTGTTTACCTATGGCACCGTAGGCAAATCCTGGTGGAAGCATCATATCAGGATCACCTTTGAAATAAATTCCCTCATAGGGATAGTCATCCAGAGCTATGATTTGTCTCCCCCACCAGAAGAAAAAATCATCGTTGTAGGGTGTCACCACCATACCTCTCCCCTGTCGTCTCATGACCTTGACCCATTGTGCCATAGCTATATTGCATGGCCCTCTGATCCAGGTGGATATCGGTGTCCACCCACCTTTTCCAACTGGCCCAAAACATGTTTCTGGCAATTTTGGCAATTTACTATTTTTAGCAGGTTTTAACTTCCGGGGCCATTTTGAGGGTCCAAATGAAAGTTTTTCGAGATAGATGTTCTCAATGATAGAAAAAGGCATGATTGAGCCCCCAAAATGAATCTCCTCGACGATACCTTTCCAACGAGATATCACACACCTAAAACGGAGATCGTATGCAAAAGTTACGACCCCAGGAAGTTGATGTACTCACTTACCCAAACGGGGCCCACATGACTTTTGGCGCTTCATCTCCT
>SNQJ01S0202489.1:0-16759 GCA_010110895.2 Picea sitchensis | reverse complement strand
CATGCAAGCGTGCGTTGCTAAGTCGTTAACCTAACACCAACAACGAGTAGGACCGTTTTGTGAATAATTTAATCTAGGCAACAACGACATCGGGCGACACTTTTATTTGAATAATTTAATATAGGAAATCATTGGAAGAGGATCTTTTTTACATGATCTTTAATTTCCATATAATGTGAAAGTGTCAAACTGTCTCCTTCCATGTAAAATAGTTGCATTAATCTTGCATTGTAAAAAATATTGGCCCAAAGTCGAAAACCCTCTTATGTTCCCTGCTCTAAACCCACTGCCCCTACCCCTCGTGCCACTCCTCTCAAGGTCAAAAAATTAATATGGCTTAAAATGGTTGAATGTCGACTCGCGGGTCTCTCCTATAATTGTGATGACAAATACTTAAAGAGCATAAACTTTTTATGGCCATTGGAGAGGATGTTTCTAATGAAGATGTTGATATTAATCTTGAAGCTGAGCTACCCCAAAAAGATAATCTTTTGCTGCCTCTTGATCCTCCCAAAGTTGAACCGCTGATTTTTCTTAATGCTCTCAATGGGTTTTTGCTCTCCAAACCCTCGAATTGATTGGTTACTTTAAGCACATGAAATTCATCATCCTAGTTGATAGTGGAAGTACTCTTAATTTCATTCATTGTTGTCGTGCTCAAGAATTCAATGGCTATATCCATGTTGTCAACAATTTTCAAATCATGATTGTCAATGGTGGTTCCATGAAATGTTGGGGGCATTGTGAAAATGTGCACCTATAATTGGTTTCTATAACCTGAAATCTCACATGTTTTGTATTGACATGGGTGGTTGTGACATTGTGCTTGGTGTTGAATGGTTATGCACTATTGGTTGAATATTTCTTCTGGAACGGTATGAAACAAGACATTTTACTGCACTTTTGTGGCTGAATGTGACACATGTCAATGCAATAAGTGTGAGACTGTGAAACCTCTTGGTACACTCCAAACACTTATGATTCCACCTACTACTTGGATGAATATTTCTATCTATTTCATTGTTGGCTTATCCAAATCAAGCAATAAGTGGGTCATCATGGTGGTGGGTGATCTCAAAATTTTGTTCTTCCAATATCATCATCATCAGTAAACAAGACTAAATCTCATCATCATCAATGTCTCAAATCATTCTCATCTCAAATAATCAAGATCTCGTCCTAAGTGTTCATGTTCTAGTCAGGATGTGTGTGGTGTTAATCAGGCTGTTAAAAAGCGAACGACACGACATGAAGGCTCTCAAATTCGATTCCTTGGTGGTAGGAAATAAAAGAGCCATGTCATAACAGTTCCATGCAAGCATGCGTTGCTAAGTCGTTAACCTAACACCAACAACGAGCGGGACCTTTTTTTGAATAATTTAATCTAGGCAACAACGACATCGGGTGACACTTTTATTTGAATAATTTAATATGGGCAATCATTGGAAGAGGATATTTTTTACATGATCTTTAATTTCCATATAATGTGAAAGTCTCAAACTGTCTCCTTCCATGTAAAATAGTTGCATTACTCTTGCATTGTAAAAATTATTGGCCCAACGCCGAAAACCCTCGTATGTTCCTCGCTCTAAACCCACTTCCCCTACCCCTCGTGCCACTCCTCTCAAGGTCATAAAAATAACATGGGTTAAAATGGTTGAATGTCAACTCCTTTGGTCTCTCCTATGAGTGTGATGACAAATGTAAGGAGCATAAACTTTTTATGGCCATTGGATAGGATGTTTCTAATGAAGATGTTGATATTTATCTTGAAGTTGAGCTACCCCAAAAAGATAATCTTTTGTTGCCTCTTGATCCTCCCAAAGTTGAACCACCGATTTTTCTTAATGCTCTCATTGGGTTTTTTGCTCCCCAAACCCTTGAATTGATTGGTTACTTTAAGCACATGAAATTCATCATCACAAGTTGATAATTGGCTGATCTTGTTAATTTCATTCCATTGTCATTAGATTGTCAGAATTCAATGGCTATATCCGTGTTGTCATCAATTTTCAAATCATGATTGTCAATGGTGGTTCCATGAAATGTGGGGCATTGTGAAAATGTGCACCTATAATTGGTTTCTATAGCTTTGAAATCTCACATGTTTTGTATTGACATGGGTGGTTGTGACATTGATGGCAGTGTTGAAGAATGGTTATGCACTATTGGTTGAATGTTTCTTAGGGCAGGTATGAAACAAGATGTTTGCACCTTTGTGGGTGAATGTGACACATGTCAATGCAATAAGTGTGAGATGGTGAAACCTCCCGGTACACTCCAAACACTTATGATTCCACCTACTACTTGGATGGATATTTCTATCTATTTCATTGTTGGCTTATCCAAATCGAAAGCGATACATTCGATTGTCATGGTGGTAGTGGGGCGTCTTTCCAAATTTGTTCATTTATGTTCTCTTCAACACTCGTTCACAACATCCACAAGGGCTCAAATTTTATGGATAATATCTTCAAACTCATGGATTGTCTCATTCTATTCTTTATAATTGTGATCTCAATTTTACCAGCTATTTTTGGAAATAATTATTAAATCTCCTGGGGAACTCAATTGCATCTCGGCACAACCTATCATCCATTGGTTGCAACCCTGACCATGTCGGACGGTCGTCTCCCGTCAACCCAACTTCATCCATGGTTTTGGTTCACTAGAAGGAAAACTCCACGGAAGATGGCACTGAAGCAGGCATACCATTTTGTAGTCGGTTTCTTCATCTTAATCCTTGAGGACAATGTTATTTTTGAAATTGGAGGCGTGCCTAAACCCTCGCGGTTCCTCCCTGCTCTCACCGGGACCTTCTCATTCTCTCACAGACCCGAAGAGTCTAAGACTCTTCCAAATCCTCGGGAGTTCCTATACCGAATGTCCCTATCTTGAACTTCGGGACTTCGCCCGAGTTCGCGAGGATTGGCCGCTCACTATATCGGGTCTTTCCTTCCCCACAGGAATCCAGATGGTCAAAGGGTCAGCGTCTCGGATGCCGAGTTTCCCCTATCTTGACTATAGCGCCACTTGTCAATGCCTCCTCATGTGAAGCCGCATGCGGCCTTTGTCCTCCCTTGCACTATCGATACCAGCCCGCTGCGATGTCAACCTCCGTGTTCAAAGCCAGAGTCTTGGGAGTCTGGGATTCTCTCGAGATCGCCTGTCTTCCACTGGTACACGGGGTTACATGCGCCCGCGTCCTCGCCGGGGACTTGGTCGTGGATCCGCGATGCAAAGAGTTTTGTGATGCGAGCTTCCGGCAGAATCGATATGATGGGATCGCGTGCCACTTGTCCTCGTCCGCGATGTGGCTCCAGTTAAATCGGAAATGGCTGTGCAGCGATTTCAAGGAAATGAACCCCTTTCCTTTGCAATCGCGGTACATTTCCAGATGTCGCCAGAAATTGATGGTAGAGTTCTCTCCTGCGCCAAGGTTAAACTCCTTTGCGGCTTCTCCATGATCAATGATCCCAGGGATTAGCGATTCTCCTCGCGAATCCACATTAGTTGATTCTTCCTCTTGGAATCTCAGCTCCAAAGCTTCTCTCAATTCATGCTCCTCTAGATTACTGTTCCCCAAAGTCTTCACCACGGGGCAACTATCCCTCACGAGCTTAATTTTCTCAGAGCTCGCCGGATACCTTTAAGCTCACACCTCCTTCTCATTTCGGACTTCAACAATTGTAAAGTGTTGAATTCGCCAGGACTATATTGCACTCAACGTGACCCGGTAACCGCGCCTTTCTTTTCTCAGTTCTTCTTTGAAGGATTTCAACCTCAGATGCGCCTCCACCTTGCGACGAACAGCCAGTCGACTTAAGATTCGATGAGAGAATAAGATTTTAGCTGTGAAGACCTCCTCAAGCGCCTCTATCGCGGGAGGAATTCAAGCGCACTCTATCGCGGGAATCTCGGCTGGTGGCTCAATTGAAACTTATCTTCCTCTCTCTCCCTCGGATAGATAAGATATGCCACTGGTAGTCTTCCAACTCAAGCCACCTATTCGCAGGTATACGAATTCCAGTGGCAGTAAAATCTCCTCAGTGGATGCTTCCTTGGGATGATATATAACTCAAGGTTTACTTCCTCCTGCGTGTCTGTCTAGCCTTCCTTCGCGTCCTCGAGCCAGACCCCTCGAGAATCATCACGAGTTACAGTCTTTTTGAACTCATAGCAGAGTTCTTTCCTCGGTGCTCGCTCAATACCCTCTTGGTAGAGCTCTTACAAAACTCCAAGTAGAGGTTCTTTCCACAATAGTGACTCAGTAACACTACTCTGACTATTGAGGTGTTCAGCAAACCCAAAGTCCTCCTTCTGTATGAAATTGATGATTCCAGGCTTGTACTTCCGCTGCGTCCTGCAATGGAGCTCTCCACCGGTTCAGTGCCCCTCGTACCGCCAGGTGTTGAGGAGTCTCAACACTCTGTCACCCTCATGGCATGAAACCTCAAGACCTCTCAAACCTAAAATCAAAACACACTCCCTGCAAGTACATGATAACAATACACAATTCCAGCATATAAGGTACACATGGAACTTATGCATATAATGGTAGTGCGGGAAAAACTATTATTAGTAATGGTAGATGCAACGTATTTTTTACAAGGTGTTCCCTGAGCCCTTTCTTGGCTCCTCTTCTCTACATGAAGATTCTACTACCCAACTCTCTCAAATGAGATCTCCAAATCTCTTTTGAGTGACTCAGTCGAGCCCTTCCCTCCGGGATTTACCACCACCTGATGATTTCGATCAATGGGTACATCCTGATCACCTTTATCGAACTAGATCTCAGTAGATCTATAATAAATGCACATCTTATCCTACTGACTGCGCCAAGACATGGCATTCATGGCTCACCAACATAAGACATTTATTTACATTCAATTCAAATTCAAAATGGGGTTGCGCCTCCCTTCGATACGTGAGTCTTGGCGTTATTAGTGGTGGTGCGGCACGTGGAGATATGCTCACGCATCATACTCCATTTGCAAAATCATGAGATCCACAGCTCCTTGAGCTTCCCACGTAATTGTTGGGAGATCACGGGTCCCAAACAAGAATTACGTGGAACTTTCACTGCTCCATTCGGTTGTTCTTTAGCGAAACCATTTGCGTTGTTGTTTCAACCATGCTTTCAATCTCATAGCGATTAATGCAGTTCAACATCGGCTCAGCAGTCTCCTTGATGCGCTTCATCCGGCTTCTCCGATTGGTTTGGTTTTTACGTTCGTCTCCGGTACCAAAAATGTTTAGCCATGTGATCATCCTTGATCTCCATACCATCCTCATGCATTTCCAACCTCACATTGGATTTGCATGCCACTTTCCTTTTGTCTTCTAGGGCTTCAATGCATCACCATTTCAAGACATATGTTGTATGTGTCTTCATTCTCTGTTTTACGCAACCCCTACGTTGCGTGTTTTCCAACTTCATGGCTGAAAGCGGCCATTCCTCGAGAATGCTCCTCTTGCTTTTAAACTGACTTCTGTACATTTAGCCTCCGGTGCTTTCGGCTCTTCCGACTTCACGGTAGAATCGAGACATTCCAGAGATGCTCACCTTCTTCATTTTACGCAAACCCCACATTGCGGTTTCTTGACTCGATTGATGAATATTACAGACCATTCAGCAAATGCTCGTTTCGCTATACATTTCTTTTGTTGTCATCAAATCTTTTAGCGGCTATTTCGACTTATTTGAATTTGTTGAGTTGTTCCTCCGAACACTCATTCTTCTCTTCATCCACTTGGAAGGTCTCAGAGACCTGCTCCAATTTCCTTTCTTTTCGGCGGTCCTTATGGTGGTGCTTTCTGCTCTTCAGCCGCTTATATACGCAAGCTGAATTTTCCCCTTCCTGGGTAGACGGTAGGAATACTTGTATTCCCCAACCATCAGAATACCGTTCTGACCTTCCTCCTCTTTGTCGGTACGTCTGTTGATCCACATTCATCCTTGAGCCACTTTCTCTGTCAACTCTCTTAGCTGATTCCAACTCGCTTCTGAGTTACTAAGACCCACAAATGGTATTATCTGCTCATCCGCCCACTGGCAATATGGGACTTCTTTGCTGCTTCCCTAGTAGATTATGAGATCAGCCGATCCCATCTTCATCGGCAGCCTTCGTTGAACTCTCCCTTGAGTCCGAGAGACTCTCAGACAGTCTCGGTTTTTCATCTCTGCCCTCCAGGCGGCAAATGCGCTTCGATGCCCTCTTGGGTCTTCAATGCTTTCAACTTTGCCCTCATGGCGGTCTTGAACCTCTTGATCTCTGATCAATGCCCAGTTGGCCATTTGAAATTCCTTGGCTGTCCTCCGGACAGTCCGTGAGATCCCGCAATGATCCCAATTCGTTGCCATCCTGGCAAACTAGAATTTCTCCTTTTCTGCCCAACCGACAGTATTTGAAACCATCAGCTGATTTCAATTTATTCCAATCATCATCATTATCACCATGAGACTTTGTCTGTCTGCATTGTGATAATAAATCATGTCTTCTTAAGTAGCGGGTTCTCGGCATACCTCCTCATCTTTTCAGCGGCCCTCTGTCTTATGACCATCGGTACTTGGTAGCCATTTCGCTTTTTGCCTTCTCCATTGGCAATTCACGCAGTCGTCTCCTCCTCCTATCCTGCCGTCAGCGGTTCCATCTTCTCGTAACCGATTTTAATTCATAGGGTCTCTAGTCATTTTTCTTCCTCGCAAGCTTTTACGCCTTGCTTTCCTTCTGCAACCGGTAGCCATTTTATTTTGTGTCTATCATCCTCGTGAGGATGCTGATCATCACTCGGCCAATCTGAGTGCTCGACTTCATCCTCGATCTGTTGGTACGTGAATTATTTGCTTACACCGCGAAACTGATACGCCCTCTGGCCGGAATAACCGGTAACTCTGTCTTCTTCCACTCTGTCTCTTCACGCACGAAATATACAAGCAAGAATTTTTCGGCTCTGATACCACTTGGCGCAATGATGCCTAAACCCTCGCGGTTCCACCCTGCTCTCACCGGGACCTTCTTATTCTCTCACAGGGCCGAAGAGTCTAAGACTCTTCCAACTCCTCGGGAGTTCGACCCGCAATTTGCCTATCTTGGAACTTCGGGACTCGCCCAGGTTGTGATTCTGGCAGCTCACGCGATGCTCGGGTCTTTCACTTCCCAGAATCCCGATGGTCAAAGGGTCCAGCGTCCTCGGATGTGGGGTTTCCTATCTTGAGCTTCGCCACTTGTCAATACCTCCTCCTTGTAATTGCATACGGCCTTTGTCCTCCACTTGCACTATCGGAAAATCGCCCTTTGCGATGTCTTTTCAGGTATTTCAAAACTGAGAGAGTCATAGGGTGCCGATTCTCAAGATGCGCACCACATCTTCCACTAGTACACAGGGTCCCGCATACGTCTTCTTCGGTATTTCGCGGATCGTGGATCCGCGATGCAAGTTTTCCTTGATGTCGCGGAAACTCCGAGCGCCCGGTTTCCCGATATGATGGGATCAGCATTACTTTTTATCCTCGTCGTCTGTCGGCGGCTCGGATTAAATGGGAAATGCTATTAGCGATTTCCAAAGAAATGAACCTCTTGCCTTTGCAATTCTTAGAAAGTAGAACCAGATATTGCCAAAATTGATGGCGGTTCTCCTGGCCCAAGGTTAAACTCATGACTTCTCCATGATCAACGATCCGGGATTTGAGTTCTCGCCGAATCGTGTGAATTGATTCTTCCTCTTGGAGATCTCCCACTCCAAAACTTCTCTCAATTAAAATTGCTCCTCACGATTACCATTTCCCAAAGTCTTCCTGCAGATTTATCCTCGAGCTTGAAAATTTTCGACTCCTTGGATACCTGCGCTCGCCTCCTGCTCATGCTCGGACTTCAACAATTATCAAAGTGTTGAGTCCCTTAGATCCAGTGCGCTTGCAACCACTGTAATCATGGTATTCCTATGCTCATACTAACTGCTGAGACTTCAAATCCATCCTGCACTTCTCCTGCACAACCCTAAATACCCAATATAACTTTTGGTTGAACGAGAATAAGAGCTCAACTATCTGTCCTCATCAACGCACTCTATGCAAATGAATTCAACCGCACTCTATGCAAGAATCTCCTTGCTCAGACAGAGAAACAATTGAAACTTGTCTTCCTCTCTCTCCCTCGGATGGAGAATAAGATATCCACTGGTGATCTTCCAACTCAAAGCCACCTATTCTTTGAGAATTTTCACAGGTGTCGGTAACCTAGTAAAATCTCCCTGAGTGGATGCTTCCTTCAGATAAAAGAACTCACAGAGTTCTTCCTCCTAAATGCGTCTACAACCTTCCTCGGCGTCCTCCGGATGGAGCCCTCGAATCATCCGCGAGAGTTGGTCTTTTCTGAACTCATGTGAGTTCTTTCCTCATATCACAGCTCAATACCCTCTTGGTAGAGCTCTACATAACTCCTTAGAGATTTTGTCTTCCTCTGTGTCTTTCCTTTGCACAGTCCTATCTCTAAGTTGTTCAACAACCTTGATGTCTTCATTGAGTTGTTGATTCCAATTCTTGTTCCACAGTATGTCTTTGTCTGAAACCGCAGTGTTCAGAATTGCATCCTCTGTGCACTGGTATTCGGAGTCTCAACACTCTGTCGCACCCTCATGGCATGAAACCTCAAGAAATCTCAAACCTGAAATCAAACACTCCCTGCAATTTACATAAATGTGATACACAGTGCGGCATATAAAGGCTTTGTACACATCTGGAGACATGCATATAATGTGGTGAGATGCGGGAAAAGCACTCTGTAGTAATAATGTGAATGCACATGGCACAAGGTGTTCCTCGAGTTCTCTCTCGGCTCCTCTGCTCTACATGCTGATTCTACTACCCAACTCTCTCCATTAGGATCTAAAATCTCTTTTACATGAGGCTCCATAGAGCGCTTCCCTCCAGGATCACCTACCCTATTGATTTGTCGATGAATGCATCTAGTTCTGTTATCCAGAACTAGATCTCGGCCGATCTATAATAAATGCCTATCTTATCTACAACCTGTGCAAAGACATGGCATTCATGGCTCACCAGACTAAGACATTTATTTACATTCAATTCAAGTTCAAATGAGGCTACACCTCCCTTTCAACATCTGAATGAGTGCTGGCGATGGTAACTTGTTGGCTGATGTGGAGAGATGCTCTGCATCATTTTCAAGGGAGGGGCATCGTAGCGACCTAACCCCTCAAATTTGAGTCCTTGGTGGTAGGAAATAAAAGAGCCATGTCATAAGACACACGCCAACCATGCGTTCTTTGCTACACCATTAACCCAACACCAGCGATTGGTAGGGACCAACTATTTTGAATAATTTAATCTAGGCAACATGTTGGTGAGGCTTTATTTGAATAGGTAATCTAGGCAACACCGGGCCGGACCTTTATTTGAATAATTTAATCAGGCAACCATAGAGCGGTAGAATGAATTTATTTATTCTTTTTAAGTATCTTCCTCCTACATTTGGTGTGTGAATGATGACAAAAATTAGTATAGAAGATATAATTAGTATAGACAAGAGTAGGAGGCATGAGAAAGCTTGTCTTGAAATTATTGTAATAGATCTATGGTGTGTTGGAGGTTTCCTCCTCAAACAAGTGAACATTCTTTCTTTGAATAAATGTATTATTTTTGGTATTGCTCTTCTCGATATTTTGATGTTCCATTGATATCTACTGATCATACTATATTACATCTCGATATTATATTATATTATAAATGTCATCACTTTTGGCTAAAATACAATGAAGTGACAGGTAAAGGATATTGAGAGCGATGAATTACGCCCTAACCGATAAGCCCGACACCTCAACCGAAATTGATAAAATTAAACAATTTAATATATATGAAATGCATTAAATAAATCTTTCAATAATATTTATTTATTCTTTTAAATATCTACTCCTACTTTTTCTTGTGAATGATGACACAAATTAACATGATAAATCAATCATTATCTTTAGATTGCAATCACATAATATGTTAGACACATAATAAACAATGTTTTACTTTAAAATCCTATATGATCTTCAACCCTGACACTTTCGCTAAAATGTAAATTTATTTAATATCCTTTATTAGAAACACTTTTACATTAAAATGGAAGAGTGTTGTTTAATACCCTTTATTAAAATGGAAAATTATTTATTTGATACTCTTTATTGAATGGTTAAAAACATTTTTACTGAAAATGGAAAATTATTTGTTAATGGCATTAGTGTTAAAAACATTTGACCGCGACATGAAGGTTCTCAAATTTATTGATTCCTTGGTGGTAGGTAAAAGAGCCATGTCATAGCAGGTTTAGATGCAAGCGTCGTTGCTAAGCAGATTAACCCTAACACCAACAGCAGGACCTTTTTGAATAATTTAATTTAGAGGCAGCATAGCGACATCGGTACCTTTTTTTTGAATAATTTAATATAGGCAATCATTGGAAGATGATCTTTTTTACATGAACTTTAATTTCAATATAATGTGAAAGTGTCAAACTTTCTCCTTCCATAATAAAAATAGTTGCATTAATCTTGCATTGTAAAAAATATTGGCCCAAATCCGAAAACCCTCTTATGTTCCCCGTCCTAAACCCACCACCCCTACCCTTCATTCCACTCCTCTCAAGGTCAAAAAAATAACATGGGTTAAAATGGTTGAATGTTGACTCCTTGGTCTCTATAATTGTGATAATAAATGCTTAAGAACATAAACTTTTTATGGCCATTGGAGAGGATGTTTCTAATGAAGATGTTGATATTTATCTTGAAGTTGAGCTACCCCAAAAAATAATATCTTGCTGCCTCTTGATCCTCCCAAAGTTGAACCAGTTTTCTTGAAATGCTCTCATTGGGGTTTTTGCTCCCCAAACCCTCGAATTGATTGGTTACTTTAAACATTTATGCTGACCTAGTTGATAGTGGCATTACTCTTAATTTCATTCATTTAATAATTAGGTACTCGAGAATTCAATGGCTATATCCCCGTGTTGTCAACAATTTTCAAATCATGATTGTCAATGGTGGTTCCATGAAATGTGGGGGGCATTGTGAAAATGTCGCCCTATAATTGGTTTCTATAACACGAAATCTCCACATGTTTGTATTGACATGGGTGGATTTGTGACATTAATGCTTGGTATTTGAATGGTTATGCACTGTGGTTGAGATATTTCTTACGGAGCAGGTATGAAACAAGACATTTGCACCTTTTTGGCTGAATGTGACACATGTCATCTGATAAGTGTGAGGCAATTGAAACCTATTGGTACACTCCAAACACTTATGATTCCACCTACTACTTGGATGGATATTTCTATCTATTTCATTGACCGACTTACCAAAATCAAGCAATAAGTCAGTCATCATGATAGTAGTGGACCGTCTTTCCATTTGTTCTTCTATTATACATGAATGCATTAAATAAATTAAACAATTTAATATACATGAAATGCATTAAATAAATCTTTCAATTGTATATTTATTTATTCTTTTAAATATACATTCCTCCTACATTTTCTTGTGAATGATGACACAAATTAACAAGATAAATCAATCACTAACTTTAGATTGCAATCACATAAAATGTTTGACACATAATAAACAATGTTTTACTTTAAAATCTATATGATCTTCAACAAACCTTTTTCCTTTAAAATGGAAATTTATTTAATATCCTTTATTAAAAACATTTTTTACATTAAAATGGAAAATTATTTGTTTAATACGCTATTAAAATGGAAAATTATTTGTGATACTCTTTATTGAATTGTTAAAAAACAATTTTTACCTTAAAATGGAAAATTATTTATTTAATAACTTTATTAGGCTTGTTAAAAACGGTGACACGACATGAAGGCTTTCAAATTTGATTCCTTGGTGGTAGGAAATAAAAAGAGCCTTGTCATAACTGTTTCCATACAAGCGTGCATTGCTATGTCATTAACCTAACAACAACAATGAGAAGGACCTTTTTTTGAATAATTTAATCTATGCAACAACGACATGGTGACAATACTTTTATTTGAATAATTTAATATGGGCAATCATTGGAAGAGGATCTTTTTTACATGATCTTTAATTTCCATATAATGTGAAAGTGTCACACTGTCTCCTTCCATGTAAAATAGTTGCATTAATCTTGCATTGTAAAAAAATATTGGCCCAAAGACGAAAACCCTCTTATGTTCCCCGCTCTAAACCCCACGCCCCCAGCTCATTTTGCCCTCCTCTCAAGGTCCAAAATTTAACATGGGTTAAAATGGTTGAATGTCGTCTGGGTCTCTCTATAATTGTGATGACAAATGCTTAAAGAACATAAACTTTTTATGGCCATTGGAGAGGATATTTCTAATGAAGATGTTGATATTTATCTTGAAGTTGATCTACCCCAAAAATATAATCTTTTGCTGCCTCTTGATCCTCCCAAAGTTGATTTTTTCTTATTATCTCATTGGTGTTTTGCTCCCCAAACCCTCGAATTGATTGGTTACTTTAAGCACATGAAATTCATCATCCTAATTGATGATGGCCGATACTCTGTTCATTCATTGTAAATTAAGTGCTCAAGAGTTCAATTCCTATATCCGTGTTGTCAACAATTTCAAATCATGATTGTCAATGGTGGTTCCATGAAATGTGGGAACATTGAAAATATATAATTTGGTTTCTATAACACGAAATCTCACATGTTTTGTATTGACATGGGTGGTTTGTGACATTATTCTTGGTGTTGAATGGATATGCACTATTGGTTGAATATTTCTTTTGCAACGGTATGAAACAAGACATTTCACCTTTGTGGTTGAATGTTATACATGTCGATCATGATAAGTCTGAGGCGTAAAACCTATTGGTACGCTCAGAAACATATGATTCCACTTACTATTTGGATGGATGTTTCTATCTATTTCATTGTTGAAACTGTCCCAAATCAAAGCTAATAAATTAAGTCTCATCATGGTGGTAGTGGGTCATCTTTCCAAATTTGTTCATTTATGTTCTCTTCAACCTTGTTCTAACATCCCACAATGAACAAATTTTTATGGATAATATATGTTTTTGTCCAAACTCCATGGATTGTCTCATTCTATTCTTTATAATCATGATCTCAATTTTACGATCTATTTTTGGAAATAATTATTAAATCTCTAGGGAACTCAATTGCATCTCGGCACAACCTATCATTCCATTTGGTTGCGATACAAGCCATATCGGACCAGTCGTCTCCATCAACCCAACGCACCATCCATGAAGTTTTGGTTCACTGGAAGGAAACTCCACCAGAAGATAGCACCTAAAGCCCAGGCTACCATTCTGTAGAAATTTTTTCATCTTAATCCTTGAGGACAATGTTATTTTTTCAAGGGGGAGGGGCATTAGGACCCTAACCCCTCATGTAGATAGAACAACATATTTTTCATGTAATAAGTAGGCATTGGTTAATAAGACCTAAATATATTTTTCCATATAATAAAGGAGCTGGAGCATTAGTTATAGGAGCCTATTTAATAGAAATGTGAACAAGTCAATTAACTAGAAGACTTAATAGAAGCTTCTACTTCTAGAAAGTTCTTTAAAGATAGAATTAATATAAATAAAGAGTAGGAGACATGAGAAAGCTTGTGAGAATTATTGAAACATGAAAGCTTGTCTTGAAATTATTGTAAGCATGAAAAGTTTGTTTCTTTTAAATAGAATAAAGTATTTATGGTATTGTTCTTGTCAATATTTTGATATTCCATTGATATCTAGTGAACACCGGGCCGAACCTTTATTTGAATAACTTAATCTAGGCAACACCGGGCTGGACCTTTATTTGAATAACTTAATCTAGGCAACAGATTGGAAGAGGATCTTTTTGACATGCTCTTTAATTTCCATATCATGTGAAAGTGTTAAACCGTCTCCTTCCATGTAAAACAGTTGCATTAATCTTGCATTGTCAAAAATCAGTCTTCTGCAATTGTCAGGCACCTTGTCTTTTGTCTTCAGAAATTCCCATTTCAAATCTGCGAGGGCGTTTTCCATGAGAGTATAAACATGTTTGAGAGCTTCTTCCTCTGAAATTTTTGGGTGGTCCTTCATGTAACACTGTATGGCAGAAGCCATCTCGCCTTGACCTCTCTCCGCCTGCATTAATAAATAATTAGCAACCGTTCAAATAATTATAAGCGGATCATATATTGGATTATAAGGGATTAAGTAGCCTGCCTGGTAAGTTTTGGTATCGTTGACCAAACGCCCAGTCAAGCCCATGAGATATGCAAATTTGGATCGGTAATCGATTTGGGAGAGTATGTGATCTGTAAGAACCTCTCCAGTGAAAAGAGCACTAATCAGAACGACAGTCGACAGTGCTACTGAGATACTAGCTGTTTCTATGTATTCCTGGAAGGAGGGCACACATTTAGCTTCCGACCATTCTGCTTCGTTAGTGAAAGCTTCAAGCTGGATCTCCCACTGTCCATAAATCCATAATCAGTATTATATTATAAAAGCTTGTCTAGTATCAAACGTGTAAGCTTAATACATATTATATTATAAAAGCTTGTCTAGTATCAAACTTGTAAGCTTAATACATACTAAATTTCGAATGTAGCCTAAAACGTCATGCCCCTGTGTCTTGCGGCCTTCTTCCGCTATTTCATTAACCAGATTGTACAGACCCAGGAAGCATATTTTGATGTGTTCTGGCATTCGGTCTAACAGAAAAAGATCCCATCTAAAACAAAGACAAGGAATGGGCATGTATACATAGTTTAGTAGCGACAATACTTATAGAAAGTTTTCCCTTTCATTCGATTATAGATACAAGAGAATTGATATATTAAATCTCCACTTTTTAACTGCTTCGGTGAAGAGCTTGATGTCTTCTACAGATCCATGCTTGTCATATAGGTCGTCTAAAATGACAATGCAGATGGAAGATTTGGTATAAACAGCTCTACACGTAGCGAGATCCGGTTCAAACATAGAAGACACGATGGAGAAATATATTTCAACCACACGGTCGCGTGTGAAACTGAGCTCTGCGAAACCTGATGATTTCCACCACCTTTGAATAATGCGAGATACACTTGATTTCAGTACGTGAGATAGAAACATTAAATAAACAGAAAGCTGTAGGATATGAATTCAGCATTGTGAATTTATTATGGATTCATGTTTTATTTCAGCATGTTAATCTATTTCTGTATTTAGAAATGGATTCTAAAACAAAAAATAGTTATTTATATAAATTTATATAGTTTAATTTCAGTAAAAAAAACCATTTCGTAAAACAGCTAACCAACATAAAAAAAATATTCTTAATAAAAATGGAAATATGGGAAATAACCAATAAGGGTATATGAAATAACCTTCTGGGAAAAAGAAAATCTTAATAGAAATGAAGCTGCTAATAGAGAAAAAAAAATATGATAACACCTTAAACTCATAGTCTCCTTTTGGTGTATAGACTGCACATTATTAAAGTCCAGTTTGGCCAGTTCCAAATATTTCCAGTTGTTAATGTATGGCATCCTGCACCCGTCATTTATACATTAAAATGCAAACGGTTGACGATTTAACATGCTAAAACCAATATTGAGTTCAATGGTACTATATTGGAAAAGAAAAATCCAAACATTACAATCTTACATATACGTAGTTTTTCCAAGCCATACGTCGTTTGGCCCATAATGTTCAATGTAGCTTCTAGCTTCCAGCCTTGGTAGATTCCTGTGCCATGGATATCTGAGGGCGTACTCCACCTGGAAAAAAAATTGCCAAAGTATATATAGATATGCTCATGAATCTGACGTTTAGGTGTTAGCAAGACTGAGATGTTGAAGAGCCGTCAATATTATATACCTCTCCCCGAATGTTCTTTTTAAGAGCCCATTTGTCCACATTTTCCAAAGCGTTCGACAGATACCTTTCGGTACAGAGTTTTGCTTCTTCCATCACTGTTTCTCCCCGAAATGCAACGTGTGAGCAACGATAGACGTTTAACATGTCTGTAACTCCTCTATGGGTTTGAACCAAGAAGCGAAAGAACTCCCCATTCTCATATAAAACTTTAAAACATCTGCCAAGAATGTTGGTTGCCGAATTCAACAGCGTGAAAGAATTCAAAGACTTGGCTGTTGGCACAATTGCCAGATAAATATAGCATCTGCCAAGAATGTTGGTTGCCGAATTCATCAACATTGGCAAAATTGCCAGCTAAATATAGCGTTCTACATCAACATTTTCATTTACCTGAGGATACATCGTATCCATGCAGTCTCAAGATTCGAAGGCCCATGGCCGTAACATCAATATCGGCGACAGGATTCTCTCTCGCCCTTTCAATGCCTCTTTCGTCCCAATGGCTGCGCAGCGATTACGGAGATAAAAAAATTCGGCCATTAATGAACTTAAAAAATTCGGCCTGAATCGTTTAGAATGCTTAAAGACATGATACCTGTAAACATAATCCAATGCGTCCTTGATCTCCTTTTTGAAATGGCGATCGATCCCTAGCCGTTCAACAGTATCAACGGCCCACAGATGTTCAAACAGATCAAGCGGATAATGACACGGCACTACAATAACAAATTCTCCGTTGTTAATCTTCAATTTAATTTAATTTTTTTCACAAACTAAATAAAAACCGGTCTTAGTGAAATCAAATTGTCATGTCCATACCATGGTTTCCGAATTTCATTAAAACGAAGTTCAAGAATTCCAAGCACTTCGTGTTTCCTGTACG
>SNQJ01S0202488.1:0-16759 GCA_010110895.2 Picea sitchensis | reverse complement strand
ACATATAGTAGTAGAATCACAGGTGCATTGTTCACAACTTTTTAGTAGAGATTTAGATCTACATGACTCTCAGAGAAACCAAGTCTTATTAACTAGTTGTCTATTCTGGCATACCAAGCTCTTGGAGCTTGTTTGAGTCCATACAAGGCTTTCTTTATTCTGCAAACATGATTATATCTAGAATGTACTTCAAAGCCTTGAGGTTGTTCAATATATACTTCTTCTTCAATTGCTCCATTGAGGAAAGTTGTATTTACATCCATCTGATGTAGACTCCATCCCATGGAGGCAACAAGAGATATAATGTCTCTAATAGAAGTATATATGGAAATAGGAGCAAAGGTTTTGTCATAATCTTCTCCCTCCTTCTGAGAGAACCCTATAGCTACGAACCTTGTCTTATATTTGTCCATGCTTCTGTATACTGCATGTTTGATCTTAGAGACCCATTTTGAAGTTACCATTGATTTTTCTTTGGGTTTAGGCATGATTTCCCATATGCCATTTTTCATGATGGAATGGTGTTCTTCTGTCATGGCTTCTTTCCATTATTTCTTCTGAGTTGCTTCTTCAAATGTGGCGGGTTCTTCATTTATAATCTTTGTCATACATGTTTCATAGTTGAAGAATCTTTTGGGATTTTTGCTCTCTTTGAAGGTGCTACTTGGGGCTTTGAGTCTTTCTGCTTCTTGTAGGGTAGCCGCAAGACAAGTTGGATGTTTTCTAGTTTTTGGTACAGTGACTGATTCAATAGGTTCGCATGGTTGCATCGGATGATCAAGTTGTTCTGGTTCTTCATTCTGACTTTTTGGAAGATAGGTATTTTCTTCTTTAAGCTCTTCATAGTCTTCTTCTTCTATGGATTCTTCTATAGATTTATTGAAAGCCATATTCTCATTGAGGATCATGTCTCTGCTGACTTCAACCTTATGTTGTTCTAGGATATAGATTATGTAGGCTTTGGATGATTCACTGTATCCAACAAATATGCCCTTCTTTCCTTAGGGTTCTAGTTTCTTCCTTTTATCCTTGGAGATATGAATGTAAACAGGGCACCCAAAGATTCTTAAGTGTTCCACATTGGGTTTCTTTCCTGAGAAGGATTCTTCTAGAGTCATATCCTTCAATATGCGGTGGGGACTTCTGTTCTGAACATATATTGTTTTCATGGCTTCTTCTCGCCATAAATACATGGAAAAACATTGATCATTCATTAATGCATTCAAGGTTTCCTCAATGGATCTGTTCTTCCTTTCTACTACACCATTTTGTTGAGGATTATGAGGAACGATTAGCTCCCTCCTAATCCTTGTTGATTTGCAAAAGGCAACAAATTCCTTGGATGTGTATTCTCCTCCATTATCTGTTCTCAAAATCTTGATTTCCTTGCTTGTGAGGTTTTCTATTTCTACTTTGAATTCTTGAAACTTGCTGAAAACTTCATACTTTGTTTTCAGGAGATACAACCAAGTCTTTCTTGAGTAATTGTCTATGAATATTACATAATAAAGGGAACCTCCTAGATATTTGACTGGCATTGGACCATAAAAATCTGAATGTATTAGATCTAGGATTTCCTTATATCTATTATTGTTGCTTGAGAATGGCTTCTTAACATTTTTACCAAGAGCACATCCTCTCCAAATTCCTTCATGTGTAGATTGTAGTTCTGGTATTCCTTCAACCATTTTTTGAGGAAACGTAATACTTGATAGTTAAGATGAGCATACCGTCTATGCCAAAGTTCATTGGGATTGAATTCATCATGTATAAGAGTGTCATCATTACGTTCTATTAGTTTGTATAGTCTTCCTTCATGAGTTCCAATAACTCTAGCATTCTCTATGTTGTAGTCTCTAGACCAAGATAGTCATTCACCATCTACAAAGGCTATTCTATTTCCCTTGTCTTCTAGGAAAGCTATAGATACAAGATTCTTTTCTAAACCATGTACATATAAGACATTGCTCAAATGAACATTGTTATCTATTTTCAATTTGATGGAGGCTTGACCAATTCCTTCAAATAGATAGGTGTTCTTATCTCCAAGTTCTACCTTGTAGGATGTCTTCTTTTCATTTAGACTGGAGAGTCTGACCTCGTCTCCTGTCATATGCCTAGAAGCTCCACTATTAATTATCCACATGTCATCTTCAAGAGTTCCTATAAGAGATGAATAGTGTAGATGATCCATCTTTTCATTCATGATTTTTGTTGACTGATAGCTGGTCAAACTTTGACTTCGACCTAAAATCTCAACCTTGATGTTTTTTCCTTTTGAGAGTGCCAATAGGTGCACTGGACTTAGGCACACTAGAATATCCTCTCTTTGAGTAAGGTGTTCCATCATAAGGTGTTGGGCAAGAGGTTTTAGGGTTTTGCAATTGGACCTGCTAGTAACCCTAGTGACAGTGCTTCAGTCACTGTACTTGCTAGAACCCTAGCAACAGTTCTTCGATGAGCCTGATAAATTTATGGCTTAGCTTCCTTCTAGTGGTTAGAAATAATGAAGGAGTGGTGGGTCCATATCCTGTTAGAAAAGTGGGTGTGCTCCTTTAACCATAGACAATATAGCAATATTGTCACCCAACCATAGGCACAAATGCCACCCCCGAGCACATTAACCTTGATAAAGAAGAATTCCGGTAGAAAATCAATAACCAACCAAGACTAATGAACCAAGCAAGGATAACCAAGATTGATCAAAAAGTCCAACCCAAAAAGACCGAAATTACAGGTTGGAGTAACTGCAGCTGCAACTACTCTTCAGACTTGCGCACTACTAAATTTTTGCAGTGCGCACCATTAAATTTATGCAGTTGTGAGATGTGTCTTCCAAATGAGCTCCGACGTCTTGTATTTATACTGCTCCTCCTTAGTTGTATGGGCCAAATTCTCATTCTGGAGGCTAAAAACTCAATATTAAATATTTCCTTTAGCCGACTTGTCTTCTAGGGTTATGTCTAATGCTTTAAGGTTACTTCTTGCTTCCTAGAATATTCTAGTCTCGCCAATGGTTACAAGTGGAACTTAATACCTCCCGTAGCTACCATAATATCAACACTACTTTGCTGCCTTTTCTGGACTAATATACACTAGCCCTGTTGGTGTATTTTTCTACCCTCTAATAGATAGATATCTTGCCTTCTAACAGATACATATGTTGCCTTCTAAATCTGATATATATGCTGCCTTCTAACAAATACATATGTTGCCTTCTAAATTTGATATATATGTTGCCTTCTAACTCTGATATATACCAACACTGTATAAAACATTTGTTTCCTTCTACTCTTTCACCCTCACACTGCATAACATTGTGTGAAGAAAGAGGGTCGACCTCTGCATATAAATATGTCGAGAGGATGGGAGAGAGGGCTCGAAATAGTATCCTATTTGCATGCTTGTCATAACCCGACTTTACACTTCAGCTCAAATTTAGAACTTTACTTAGTTTGAATTTTGAACTTGACTTGAGCATGCATGCGGACTAACTTAGCATGCACATGACATGCATGCATGCAACTTGTCATGCATGTAACATGCAACTTGTCATGCATGCAACATGCAACTTCAACATGCATGTATGAAACTATGCAACTTTATGCAACTCGACTTTTACAATTCGAGTTCAACAACACATTCATCTTGACTCTTATACATGGAAATTCGAATTTCTTCATGGTGGATAGTGTTACATGTTCCAATGCACTAGATCAATACATTTACATCATTTTCAATATAAGGAAGATTGTTTGTTTCTAGCTCATAGGAATTTTACGTTCAACCTAACTTTTTCTAGATGCCTTGACTTTTTCTCATGGATCACAAGGCTTGACTAGGCTCACAGAGGTTGTATGTTCCCCCCGACTTTTGCACTAGTTTGTCTATGCTCACAGAGGTTGTACATTCCCCCTGACTTTTGCACTAGACTGTCTATGCTCACAAAGATTGTACGTTCGCCCCGAATTTTTCCTTAGACTTACATCTTGACTCACAAGATCATATAAAATCTTGTTTGTCCTGGATTTTGGTTTGACTCACAGAGGTTGTACATTCCCCTTGGCTTTTGTCAATACTTCACAAGACTAGTTGATTCTCCAAATCTTCCTGGCTAGCCTCAGGGTGGCCCATATGGCCTCTCATTGGAGAATGATTGTCGATACTGTCAAATTTAACACAACCTTCATAAGAAAATATTTCTTTTTGCTTGTTATTAGGATCCATTTGATTTCGTTGACAATAAATAATATCTTTCATGATCTCATGATGGCTCATTTGAACTTGACCGTTAATCTCATTGGAAGACCAAGGGTTAGGGAAATTACACATTGAATCATGCATAAAGGAAACACTAGAGGAGAAGAGGGCACACTTTTGGAGGATATCTTGGATTGAAGCTGAAGAGGCACAAATTCCAAGAGAGTTTTTGAGCAAAGGAGAAAGAGTTAACACTGAAGGGAGTTGGCACACATCCCTAGGAGAGGGAAGACATGCATTCCAAGGAGAAAGATCTCAGTATTTAACTCAGTTCGTGCAACTTCTATAGGGAGGTCGTACGATAATTAGTGTTGGTCGTGTAGCAAGGAAAGTGCACAGAAATCGAGGCAGCCAGTCAACCACAGTTTGGCACAATTTCCTAGGCACTTTGTTGTGCCATATAATAATGTATTGTATAGAACAACTCTCTGGCACACATTTCGAGGTAGTTCTGGAGCTTGCACTGATTGTATTGGGCTGTAAAGTAGAGGCTCAATTTTCAAGGTTAAGTCTAGGCACTGTTTTTTAGAAGGAAAGGTTGTTGGGAGAGTGAGATAAGTACTATGATGGTTATGCTGATATATTCTTGCTGATGTAACTCTAAAATTTTCCTATAAGCTTAATAAAAATAAATCTCCTTGGTTGGTTTTCCCCTTGTGGGTTTTTCCAGGGGCATTGCCCAGGATTACTAGTGTTATATGGTGTGATTTGTCTACTATTCATTGGTATTCCACTGCTGTTTTATTCTCAGATTGCTTAGTTTATGTATTTTTTCTCATAAAGTGTTGTAGAATGCTTATATTCTTACTGCTTTTCAGTCTTAGTATTATTGGAGGTTGAAATAAGAATTTAACTAAGTGTTTGAGCTTAGATTTTTACACCAAAGACCGTGTTGATTGGATGTGATGAGATTTGTTGATCAAGAATGAAAGAGGCATATGTAGAAGGGCTATTGGGTTGCCATGATTGGATATGTTGATCATCATCATCGTCGGGATCATTGTTTTCATTGTGGGCCATGAGACATGACCTCCTCTAGTTACCCCTAGGCACATTGGGGGGGGGATAACAAGCCCAAGGAAAAGTTAAAGATCAATTGGGATTACTTTGAAATAAATGAGGTTTCCAAGTATCATTTGGACAATTGGAAACATCATTTTCCATTGGAAAAATGGGGCCTCAACCTACTACTTTTTGAAGTCAATTATATGTAGATCTCAAAGCTAGTTCCATCTCTAGGAGAGAAGAACCAAAAAATGTAGTTTTGCACATATTCTTAATACTTTTGGACTACAAGTAAATCATCTTTTGTCCCATTATACCCATTGTACAATTTTGGATGATGGTCTATGTGACTCAGTCCATGATTGGAAACATATGAGTCCAATGTGTGTCAAATTATTTTGGAACTAGAAATCGATGGCCAAATTCAACTAGTTAAAGTTAGAAATCAAGATCTATCATGGGTTGCATACACTTATTTGTGGATATGATTGTGGGATAATTGGCATATACATGAAGATGGACTGATTTGGAGAGTTCCACCATCGAATATTTTGGCAGTTGTATCCAGATCATTTTCTTTCAAATTGTTATTTGATAATGATTATATCATACTATAACATGATGTATATATATTGGAACCTCCCATAGAAGTAAGAATGAGAACCAAGTGTTAGTATTTATGTTTTGATTTGTAGAGTTTTGAGCACATAAAATTTAGGATTGTATATGCTATTTACTTGTACATGTCGTGCACACTATACTCTACATTGAGTTTAATGTTTTTTTAAGATTTGATGTGTCTTTTGAATGTGTAAATGTTCTAAGAGTGTTTGTTTCCCTTTTCCCCTAATTGGGTTAAGGCAGGTTAGCTACTATAGGGGAAAAAACTATTATTTTGATGCATTTGATTTTGATTAGGTGGTGGTTGTGCTCTATCACAATTATCCTCATGTAGGTGGATTTCTATGATTAGCTTTTTTTCCAAGGAAAACCTCTTGGGAAATCCCAAGAGGTACTTCCCCACATTCGTGGATAGCATCTCTAGTAAACCCATTGGTATAGCTTGGTGCACCTCACTCGGTAAGATTCAAACTGGGCACTCACTAGCATGGAACTATCGTAATTCATTATGTTCACTGGATTTGAAAGATCAAGTTTGAAATTCGGTGCATTTAATCAGTAGCTGCACAAATTGGATGAAGTTTGACCAATTAATTTGCCATTCCATCGAGTTGTCATTTAGCATTTACTTCTTATTGTTTTTTAGGAATAATTTCTTATGGAGATGGCCATGAATGTTCTATCTATTTGCATATGCCTCTAGATGCTTGTTCAACATATGCCTTTGAATGCTTGTTCAAATAATGCTTTGTACTGCATATTGTCATTGTTCAAATGGTTGGAATAGTTTCCACTGTCAAGATGCCCATGGGACAGAATGTGTTGGAATGGTTGAAAACTTGTCGTGGTGCTTGTGGGAAGGGATGAATATGTCAATCCGATTGCCAATGGTTGTTGTGTGATTTGTGGGTCAAGGGAATGAATTCACGGAGTATGTAAAACCTTATGGCACAATTAGCAGTCGACAAATTCTCTAAGTTGATATAAATTTTTATATTTATATGATATTTATAACTTATAATTTATGTAACATAGAAACTTTATTAAAGTTAAGACACATTATTATTATTATTATAAAGTTAAGACACATTTATTTATTAAATTTAACATGTAATATATTTATTATATGTTATATGTTATATTTAACCATGGAATTTTTTTATCGAATTTCAATGTTGTCAAATTCAAATGTGAACATGAACAAAGTGACTTAAGAACTAGCCAAATGCCCAACAACATTGGTGGAAACTGGTCGAGCTAACTCCTTTGGCACTGCGGGCAACTATTTGTATAGATTGTCTAGCATTCTCTCTTTGATCCTCACATGCTTGTTTTATTCTTGTGCTTGTTTATCAACACCATTTTGTTCATCAAAATTAATACTTTCTTCATATTCTCCTTTGTCGTGGTGTTATGTTGGCTAATCTTGACTTGTGGCATACTTTGTTAAGGGGTTCCTTGTTGATATTTGGGTACCTTGGAAAGTGGTCCCCTTTTGTTTGTGAGTCTCTAAACACAAAGGGGGAAAGTTTGACCCTCATGCTTGTACTTTATGTTATAATTTCACTTTGACTTTATTCACTTAAGTCTAAAGTTAATTTATTCACTTGAGTCTAAAGTGACTTTATTCACTTAAATCATAAAGTGACATTAATTTCACTTAAGTGCGAATTAATGAACATAAAGTAAACTATGGAAACTTAAGTGAGTTTATGACATCTAATCTCATCCATTCATTTTGGAGAAAAGATTAGATCTAGTCTGGGCCCTTGGTGTTCTAGGTTAGCCTTGAGATTAGGCTAAAGGAGGGAAAAGGAGGCTCATTGTTCACTCTTGAGATTGGAGTGAGGGAGAGGAAGAGAGGAAGTGAGGGTTTGGAGAGAAAGGGGGCACACCATTGAAGGAAGAGTATGGAAGCTTGTGTAGGTGCACTTGTGGGAGGCAAGGGTGCACTTGGAAGGAGGGTGTGCTAATAGGAGTGAGGGCACAACTAGCTTGCAAGGGCGCACAAGAAAAGGGCAAGGGGCACACTTGTGTATTGGAGGGGTGCATTTTCTTGTGGAGGGTGCGCCCTAAGGCATGGTGGGCACATACTTGTTGGCTTGGAGTGTTATTTCAGTTGGTAAATTTTTTGGAAGCAAGGGGCGCATTTAGAGACAAGGGCACTAGCTTTCATGTGCGTGACAACCAAGAGGGGGTGCAAGTCATTATCTAGTAGGCACAAGTTCAAGGGACTACATTGCAAGCTTGAGAAGAAGCTTGTCATTGTATTAAGGTCCTTGTGTTTTCACTTGTTGTAGAGTTTACTTTCAGATATCCGTAATAGATCTATCTTTCTTACTATTTTTTTCCATGGGGGTTTTTCCAGGGTCATGTTGACCAAAAACACTTGTGTTCATTTGTCATGGTTTGCTTAGTACTTTTAGCTTTGTAGTTGTTAAAGATTCTAGTAGTGTATTTGATTTTTAATGCATGTTAAAGTAGGCTAACTTGGACAACAAAACTATCTGTCATTAAACCTTATAACAGGAGGCACTAAAGAGCATCAAATCAAAGCTTAAGGGCGGATTTCAGAGAGGGAGAAAATCAGACTTGGTGCCTGTCATAAAACAACAGTAAAACAGTTTGATAAACCTTGAACTTAGTGCCCAACAAGAGGTCATTTGACAAGCGTGTTGGGCAGCCTTGGGAACCTCAAATTTCTTCATGGTATTAGAGCCAAAGGGCATGCAAGTGGTTGATTTTTGGAGCAAACAGTTGGCAGATTTTTCACTTGTGTGGAAGCTTCATTTTCAGACTTGAGTTTTGTGCGTTGGAGGATTGGTTGTGTTGTTCAATGTTGCTCAGTTTTACTTGGTTGGAGTGTATCATTTTTAGCATCAGATGGCAACCATGGTAGTGGCAGGTTTGAGGGTGGAGGATAGGCTTGTAGGGGCTGGGAATTGGTGCCTGTGGAAAGCCAGGATTGTCTTGATTCTGGAGGAGGGAGAGTTATGGGATATTGTGGAGAATCCTGTTGTACCTCCCACGGATGTTGTATTCATGGCTGAGTTTCGTAAAAGGAACCTCAAGGCCAAGAGGACTATCCTTGATGTGGTCAAGGACCATGTCATACCTCATGTGTCTAGTAAAGACTTCGCATTTTAGATGTGATAGTCTTTTTGTTGTCTCTACCAGATCCCTAACCAAAACCGAAAGATGGTGCTTCAGGAAAAGCTAAGAGGCACCAAGATGACGAAGACAGATAGAGTGACCTGATTCTTCACGATATTTTCTCAGATTCGTGGTGAGTTGGAAGCAGTTGGCAATGTTATCGTGTAATTAGTACTTGTCCAAAAGGGAAAGGCTAATGAAGGGAAAATTGGCGTAACAGGAGGTTGTCCTATCACTTTCACCTTAATAAGACACCTCTTTCTATTTATGGGTGAAATCCCAGGGGAGACGTCCTTGGTGACCTGGGGGTTTGAGAAGGCAAAGGTTGAGATATCAAGAAAAGTTATCCCCTCTCACAAGTCACACCGATCAGAAAGTCCCAAAGGTTTAACAAAATGAAGCAATGATATGCTTAAGTGTACCTGCCCAGAACAAGACAACAAGAAAACACTATTTCACAATTACAATTGATGTTAATGCTTCGTAAAACCTTGGACTTGTCAGTGAAAGCAATAAGTTGATATAAGATGAAGCAAACAGAAATCTATAACAAAAATTTATATATGATGATGGATTCACAATTATTGCCTTAAACAAGCTTCAAAATGACCCAAAATGATAATCTAACAATAACAATAGGCTAACAATTGTCAGAAGCTAATGAGACAATGTAAAAATCAACTTTAACAATTGCTTTTAGGAGATTTTACTGTTGTAATAATTGGTTGTAGCTTATAACAACAACAAATATGTTATTAAATTAGTCTAATCTAGGGTTAGGAAATGTTAGCAAATAGCTTGAGGTATAATATTTAAGGATTGTTCTCATCAATCAATCAAGTATAAGGTCTAGATTAGTGTCTTTAGGGATAATAGAGTCAATTTTTGTAGCAACAATCTTGAAGGAAACAAGTGATAATGTGTGAACTAAGGACAAGAGGGATGATGGTTGAGGCGTTGGTAACTCAAGGCCTCAATCAACAAACCCTAGAAGGAAAACGACTACTAGAAAGTAGGTAACCCTAGGCCCTAGTGGTTTTCATTCTTCTTTAGCTCAAGCTTGAGGTTAATAAAGGCTTGATGAAGCAAAAAATGCTAGAGTGCTACAATGGTAGGGCCCTAGCACATGCTTCAAAGGATAGGTTTTCTAACAAAATCTAGTAGGTGAAAATCTATTGAGACAAGGACAATAACATGTGCTTAATCTCCTAGGGTTTTAAGATAGCAATTTCATAATCTTAGTAAAATGGAAAGTAAAGATACTATAACCATTCAAAGGAAAGAAGAATTGCAGAAATTCACTTACATTCACCAAGAATAATCTAGCAAATATCCTAGTTGAAGACTTTCCACCAAGAAAATGCCAAAAAACACCAAGACAAGCCTCCTCCAAAAGTTGTGCACCACTTAATTTAAGCCAATAAACCTTTAAGAGGTTGAATTTTAGATCTCACTTGTGTAAGTGAAAGAATGATGAAAAAAATACCAGGGAATAATCCCTTATATATACAATCAAAATGACCTTTATTTACAAAATTAGGTCAAAAAGGCCGACACGGACAATTTACATCAAATATCTAGTTTTTACATAAAATTGACAAATTAAACCCTGATTTTATCTTTTTAGGGTGACGTCATGCCCCTCCTAGGGTGGCGTTAGCCTCCTTGCTGGAATGTTAGCCCTCCAAGTGAAACATTGGGGCTCAAAAACCCCTCAGGACTGCCACACGTGCCAACCAAAGCCGTCCTCAAGATGGATACCTCAACTAGGTGATGTCAAGGCTCTGAATGATGACGTCAAGGGCCTTCAAGGGCCAACATCATGCTGGGAGGGAAAGACCCCTTGGGTCCAGGCCTGCCAAGTTGTCTCTGGTGGAATGTCCTCCTCTCTCTCTGATGAAAGCCTCTGGTATATGTCTGCCCTTGGCTGGGGTCTCAACATCCATCTGGTGGGATTTTAGCCCTATGGAGGTTTGAGCTAATCATCTCCCCATATGTACCTATCCGTCAGGTGTGGCCCTGCGGAAACAACAAGAATGCCCTCCATGGGTTCATAAGTCACAATAATCAAGTTACCCAAACATGTGCATAAATCCCCCCTTTACCAAACAAGTGCTCAAAGATGTTATGCTATTCTGAAAGCCAGGTTTGGAGAGGGTTTCAGGAATCAAGACGTCCTATTAGGCTGATTCTCCTTAGGTGTAGGATTTTTTCGGGTGAAGACCAATCTAGGTCATGTAAGTGCATTAGATGGTATGGGGATGTTTGGGCAAGGGGTGCAGTGATGACAGGGAAATGTAGGGCTTGCCTGTGGGTTCCTCTGAAGAGGGTGAGTTGCACCTTGTTCTGGATGCAAATGTTTCCTAGCCCATTCAATGCCATTTTTTATCTTTTTCTTATTGTTTTTTCTTTCAAGAGAATCGTTGGGGGACACTGCCTTGGTGTGGTGACCAGTGGTGACAGTGTTACCCACAAGCATTTCACGGAGATGAGAAGACTGGTTCGTGGTGAGACCCCCTTTCTCTTAGCTATGCTACCAAGAGCCACTACCCTGGCATGGTGACCAACTGAACAATAGTGTCATACCGCTACATGCCCATGGACCTAATAGGTTGGCTCGTGAAGAGACCCCCTATCCTCCAACTAGGTCTTGAGTTTATTTATTTTATGGGTCCCTCCTTTTTCTTATTGAGAAGCCTTTTATTTCTTTCTCGGGGATCCTTGAGCGAAGCATCTAAAGTTTTGATCTTTTGGCTTTTATCTTTTGCCAACTACTTTTACCCTCTGGGCCTTTAGCCCCTTCTTCCCACAAGGCAAGGTACAACCCTTTACTAGCTTGGAAAACCCAATGACTGAACCAATGTGGGGGATAGATGAGCGGGAAGATGATGAAAAGTGATAATTATGGTGGGAATGGACGATGAACTTTCATGAACCCACCCAGTGGTAACTCACTCCTAAGGGAAACAACTTGCTAGGGCATTCTGTCATCCCCCCAGGTATGGACAAGTCAAAAGGCATAAATTCCAAGCACACGTCATGAAGCAAAAGAGAATTGAATGTACATATTCAATTTTTTTGAGAATTAGAGTCACACATACCATGATACCTGGACTCATTATCTCATGGAGAAAGACCCATTGCTACTTTAGAACCAGGCCTACGAGATGGATGATGTTTATGCTGACAGAATGGAGGCACTGAAGAAGAAGGATGGGCCGTCTAGGGCCAAGGTCAAGTCAATATGGCTCTCGGTACTCCATGTCTAGGATCTGTGGGCCTCGAGACATAATCTCCTTAGTTATCCCTAGGATAGGGGATAACAGGCAAGATAGTAGATCCGTCAGAGTAGGTGAGGAAAACCTTAAATGGATTTTCCAAACCTTGGGAGAGTTTTGTGTGAGGCATCGTGGCGAGACAACATTTGCCCAGTTGGGAGAGGATATGGGATGACTTTGTGTAGGAGGATCTTAGATTTGGCTCTGGATCTTTGAATCAGCAGAAGGGTGAGGGTGATCTTGCTCTTGTGGCTAAGGGAATGAAGAATACCAAGCAGGGGCCCAAAGTTAGGGCCAAGCAACAACAACAACCGAGATAGGGTGAGCAACAAAGGGATATGGGAAAAGTGAGATTATTTGCTTGTAACTAGATGGGGCACTATGTTGGACAATGTCCCAAGAAGAAGAAGAAGAAGAAGAAGAAGAAGTTGGGGGGTACTACAACGAAAAAAGAGGAGGAGGAGTTTATTACTCAATTTGAGAGGGAGTGCTCCTTGATAGTTTGTTGTTCGACAATTGAGATGCCATCCAACATCTGGTATATTGATAGTGGAGCATCGAGGCATATGTCAGGTGTGAGAGAGCACTTCACTAATCTCATGGATACCGAGATCAAGTTGGAGATAGTTCTTGGAGACAACACCATTGTCAGGGCGTCCGAGAGTGGCACAATATCATTTCAGAGGGAGTATATGTCACCCTTGGTGTTCAAGGATGTATTGTATGTCCCGAGGTTGAAGAAGAATCTCATTTCAGTTTCCTCCATCCAGGATAGGGGTCTTGAGGTGTTTATCAGAGGTACAAAGGTCCTCATCACCCTAAGGGGTCCAGTGTCACTTCTAGCAAAGTGATTTGGATGAGAGAGGGGAACCTGTATATATTTATTTTCCAACCTTTGTATGCTTTGACGGGTAGCAACAACAACAGTCAGTTGTGCGAGCTATGGCATTGTAGGATGGATCATTTGCACCATGGAGCTCTGAGATTGCTGAGAGAGATTGTGACGGGTATGCCACAATTCAACATTGAGCATCAAGAGGTATGCAAAGGGTGCGCTCTTGGGAAGTACACCAAGATTTTCTTTCCCAGCAGTGACAATAGATCAACTGGGGTAGTAGACTTGATACACACATATGTGTGTGGGCCTATGTCACAAGGTTCCTTGGGTGGTTGGGAGTATTATGTTACTTTCATTGATGACCACTCCAGGAAGACCTAGATATATTACTTGAAGACCAAGAGTGAGGTTTTCAAGAGGTTCCAAGAGTTCAAAGCTCTTGTGGAGAACCAGACAAGAAAAAAGTGTTAGCTTTTTAGCTCGGGAGGTACTCCGCATGTGTGTCTTGTATGCGGAAGTCACCTTGTACCTACACTACTAGACACTTGACTTTGTAATGGGTTTTTATAAAGTTGTGATAAAGTGGTTCTTTTATTAAAGTGACTTTTTAATAAAGTGTACCTTCTAATATTAAAGTGACTTTATCTCATAAAGTGTTCTTATGTTATAAAGTGAAAATGTACATGAATATTTTAAAGTGATTTATTTTGGAGGGAATGAATGATGACCCTTGATCTTATAAAGGCAAGATTAGATCTTGGCCATTAGATCTAGGGTTGCAGAAGGTGAAGGGCCACTTTAATATTATAAGAGAATGCATTGGGTAGTGTGCAAGACACAATGAGAAGGAGATTGAGAGAGATTTCTGAGATAGCTTGAGAGAGGAAAGTTATGGCAACAAGGACAACGCATTTCCCAAGAGAGATTGGGCACAAATCCCAAGAAAATATTTCTATGTGAGAGTGTTGTAACTCACTGTTGTTAGAGAGACCATACTGTATGGATCCGTACAGTCCATACAATAGAGAGGAGGGCGTGGATTTAGAGGTAGCATTGCTACACACAAATTGAGGCATTTTTCTAGTGTGTTTTGTTGGTGTTTTGGGCAGTTTTTTGTTGTTGTCCATACAATTTTTGTTTGGCACAGATTTCAAGGTGTTGAAAGAGGGCAGTGCCATATAGTAGTAAGGATTTTTTGGGCACGTTTTCCAAGGAAGAAAGTTGGGACAGTTGGGTGTTGTAAGTTATTTTTCTTGGCTGTAAATGTATTGCTGCTACTGATATACATTTCCTGAAGCTAATAAAATCTCTCTCTCTCATTGAGTTTCCCCACATTGGGGTTTTCCCTCGCATTCCCCAAATTTCTGAGTATTTTTTAGTTGAATGATTGTTGTTCATTGTGTTTATTTCGCTGCTAAAGTGCTTGGCAATGTGTATTTCTGCTTATGGTATTTTCTGAGTGTGGTTATACATTTCAGAGTTCATTTAAGATAGTTATCTCTAGGTTGCTAAGTGTATGACATAATTTATTATAAGTTGATTTTGTCATTTTAAATTTCTACAAGAAGATCAAGGTTTTTTGGTTAGATAATGGAGGTGAGTATACCTCTATGAAGTTTGTAGAGTTTTGTGCTGAGCATGGTATCAAGAGGCAGTTGATTGTTCCTTACAACCAACAACAAAATGGGGTTGCAAAGAGGAAGAACATGGCCATAGTTGGTGTAGCAAGGAGTATGCTACATGATCAAGCACTGCTATTCTACTTGTGAGTAGAGGCTTGCAGTACTGCAATATATCTGCATAATAGGAGTCCCCATAGAGATTTGGGGAGGAAGACTCCCGAGGAGGCCTTCAATGGGAGTAGGCTTGATGTTGAGCACCTACACATATTTGGGTACTTGAATTTATCTCATGTCCCCTCAGAGAAGAGGACAAAGGTAGATCCCATTGTAGAGAAAGGGATTCTAGTTGGATACTCAGAGGTCACAAAGGCCTACCAGATCTACATTCTAGCACCGAGGAGAGTGGTGGTGAGGAGAGATGTCAAATTTGAGGAGGGTAGAGCTTTCAGGAGATCTCTCGAGTTGAGAGATAGAGTTGAGAAGGTCCCACTATTGGAGAGTGATGTTTCACAAGGGACACAACCTCAGGTGTCAAGTACACTGATTTAAGGGGTGACTGGTCCACCTGAGAGAAGTTTAGAGTCACAGTTGCAAAGTATACATATAGTTGGTGCAGGTGCTTCAGGGTCACAAACTACTTTGCAGATATTTGTGCATGAGACTCAGAGGCATGAGGAGACTACTCCGCGAGAGGTTACTTGAGGGAAGAAGAAACTGAGATGGCTTCAAGAGACCTTGAGGGAAGCCAATGAGTATGTTGGAGAGCCTCAGAGACTAATGAGAGAGAGTAGGGCTCCAGAGAGGTTTGGGTCCCACTTGGATATGGTGACGAGCAGATCAGAGTCATAGGCCGCTTTTGATGAGCAGGTTGTTGTCTTACTCACCGAGTCTTTGCCAGGAGGCAAGGATCTCCACTTCAAGGACAAGTTTGGAGGGGTGAGTGACACTTTCCTCGGTAAGAGGGAGTGTTGAGATTTGGGTATCTTGGAAAGTGGTCCCTGAAGATTTTCCAGGTCCTATCAAGCTGACAACTAGATCTGTCTTTGACCTCAAGTTGGCTCTAATTTTCAACTGTCTGACAATGGTTTGTTGTTGTTTTAGGACAAAAAATTGTTCAGTAACTTCTTCACTGATTTGTTATGGTTACATAGGCCAAATGGGTGCTCTAACATGTAGTTTTGTCACAATATGTTAGCACATGCATACCATAATCTATATAACACACCTAGAGATCTTTTAGTGATGAAATAATGTTGTTCTAAACTCTAACATACATGAAATGAACAAAGGTATTTTTGGTCAACATGACCCTGGATAAAACCCTTTCAGGGAAAACCAATTTGAGATGAATGTATATATATGGTGTGCTTCAAGCATGTAAAACAACAAGGAAGATAAATACAAAGGAACCTGATACTTTACAAGCTCCTCACAAGTTTTTCAATGGTTCCTTGGGATGTGCGCCCCTAGAAGAGTGTGCCCCCTCTTTCCATGACTGTGCCTGAAGACCCTTTCCCCCTTACTATGTCTCTTTGTTGATTGAAGAACCCTTGCATGCAAACTTCCCTTTGCTTTCCCTCTCAACAAACCACAAATCAGAAACAAGAAAGCTCCACACAAAATGCTACCAAGTAGACTTGCACCCTCCTCCTAGAAAACACACTCACCACAAATAACTGAGACTCCAACGGTCCAACCTGCCTTGCGCCCTCCATGAACATGTGTTCCCTAGCTTTCTGAATTCTCACCTCTTTACTCCTCACCAAACTCTCAAGGTGAACAAGTGAACAATTGAGCTCTCCTTTGCCCTATGCACCCTCCTTAAGGATGTATGAACAAACCTAATAAATGGGTGGATGAGATCATCTCATCTCATCCCAAGTCAATGGTTGAGTTCATCTCAAGTAAATCTCAACTCAAAACCCACTTTACTTAAGTTTCCATAGTTTCACTTTTTGTCCCTTAATTCACCCACAAAGTGA
>SNQJ01S0202486.1:2557-16759 GCA_010110895.2 Picea sitchensis | reverse complement strand
TAAATCCTAACCCATATAACCTCTAGAACTTCTAATCATTAAAATCTAATTTCTATATCTTCATAACCCTTGATTCTTATAACATTTATCACATGAAACCCTTATCCTTTATAACCTCTAATTTCCTCTAAAGCACTATATTTGTTTATCCCATATGGCTCATATCACCACTAACTAGTATAATCATTAATTAAATATTGTAACCCCAAACCCCTATTTTTTTATCCCATATGGCTCATATCACCACTAACTAGTATAATCATTAATTAAATATTGTAACCCCAAACCCCTATAATTGTACAAATCCTAACACCTACAAAACTTATATGCCTTTATCCCTACTATCCCTAACATCCCCAACCCCTATTACCCTAAATATTTAACCTTTGTCCCATATAACACTTAACATATAACTTCTACAACCCACAAAACTAACATAAAATCCAACCCCTAATCATTATCCCTTATAACTCTTATAACCCCTAACCTTTGATAGGTAAAATTCCTAACACCTAACTCCTACCCAACCCTTAACATGTATAACCTGTAACCCTCATAAACTCTAGATTCTAACTCTCAAACCCTTATAATTCTATAACTCCTAACACTTATAATGATGCTTGAATTTAATGCCTAATCCCTAATGTTTGTAACCCTTGACCCCTATAACATTAAACCCTTATAATACCTAATACCAAACCCCTAACCCTTGTAAAAACTATAACCTCAAAATATTAAAATTATTAAACACTATAACCTTTAAACCTCTACCTCTTATATATAACATATATGTTATAACATATATCACATGTATGTTATAACGTATATGTAACATATATGTGATATATGTTATAACATATATGTGATAGATGTTATAACATATATGTGATATATGTTATAACATATATAACATATATGTTATATTATAACTATACACAACAAAACCAAACCGACAACGCGGTCCCATTCACACTCTACTATTCACTTTGATACATGTACATATGCGTGAGATCAGGTGATTATGAGATCGAGGGGAGAGAAATAGTTTCACCTATGCATGAGACCATTGAGGGCCATAGGTGGGGAGGGAAATAGTTGCACCTGCGCATGAGACCGTCGAGGGCCATCTGTGAAATTGATCAGGCGACGCCGAGACTGAGGGCGAGGGCAAGGATGGTGAGTACCTCTACACACTCGAATTCAAATTGGCCATAAACTTGAATTAACCTTTATCCTACATTTTATTTTGTGTGAAGTGATTTTTTCCTACCAATATGAACATCCATCTTGAGGCCAATTTGAACATTTGTAACCCTAGGAACTGGAAAAACATGCACAATTATTCTCAGCAAATGCAAATCTCTTTAACTGGAGAAACCCTCATGGGGAATAAAACTCCAGAGAAACCCCTTTCAAAACCCTTTTCAAAAACCCCTTTCGAAAACACATTTCGAAAACCCCTTTGAAAATTCTCTCAACGTCCATGAGTTCACCAAACCAGGTCAGCTTGGCCCTAAATCGATCCTACACCTGGACACCTGCATCAACTCTTACACTTCATTTTCATCCCTATTTGCACCTAGCTCTCTTGCACGTATTCTCTTAGTACCTAGGTGTGGACCTTGGGAATACCCTTACGCCAGTGTTAGAGTAAAACATAGGCATGCACTATTTCCGTTCTTGTGCTTCCACTAGTGCTTGTTGTGTCACAATCACAACCAAGCCCTGCACCCACCACATTGACATGAAAACTCTAGAGAGCACCTATGACACAATGAAATAGTGTCAGGCCTATCCTTAGAAAACAATATTATAAATATAGTGTCTTATATATATATATATTGAATAAACAACTCAAGGATGAATGCCTCATCCAGTTTAATCTAATTATAAGTCTGCTAACTTTGATGTGCACTTACTAGTTTTTGAATAAGATGTGATGTTTGATATTTTCCTTAAAATGGATTTTGGAATTTTTAAAATAATGTATTTGTCATCACCAAATTATGTAAGTGATTTTTTACCATTAGGAGAAAGATGTCTCACTTGTGCATTACATAATCAAATTCTTGACCTTTCCTATATTAAATAGTACATAAGAGACCCCTCCAAGAAATATGTGGATGAATTAATAGGGCATTGGGACCTCTTCAACCCCAAGCCAAAGTGAAGGAAATATACATGGAATAACCAAAGACTATGGTCTGGGAACATTTCAAAGAAGCTAGACAACTTCCTTATTCAGACTTATTTCCTTTTGGACATACATCATCTCATCCACATCCTCACAAACCAATTTCCATCTATATAGAAGTAGAGAGGTTTACGGGTTGATTCCTTTCAAGTTTAAACCTTTCTGGATGTAGAATTAGTGATCTTAGGAAATCATTGAACAAGCATGGAAAAATCCAATTCATTTCTTTTATTCATTGCCTTCACCAATTGTAACTGTAGTTAGATACAAGAAATAAATGACACTTATTTATCATAGTGATATGGAAAGAAAAACCATCACAAATACAATGAATGTATGTACCTTGGAAGAGAAGATGCCAACAAAAAATGGATTTGGTAATCTGTCAGAAAACATTGTAACTGTGACCACATCTCCTAACAATGATGCCCACAATGAAATATGAAAAGACATGATTGTCTAAGTGTCCTCTAGTATTCCATTTCAAGATGGTAGAAAAGGTCTGCATGAACCCCTTCTAAATTCCAAAAGGCCGCATTGCTTGGTTTTTCCTTTTAAGGAATTGATAATGCTTATGCTTGTATGGATCTTATTTTACTTAGTGTACATATTCAAAGGTAGCGAGGATGGGGAGGTGTGTTTCTCTATTTATAGAAGGGAATATGTATCTTACTTTGTCTAAATGTATTTTTATAATCAAAGAGTCTTATGCTTTATTTATTTATTTTGATTTTGAGCTAGTAAAGCTCAGATCTCACGTGTAACTCCATGGGCTAGGAGGCCTGCATAGGATGACCTATAATCTATGATCTGTGTTTAATAATAAATATGAACTTACTTGGTATGGTTTCAATATCCATCCTATCCATAACATATACAAGAGCATTGGTTGGAGTTTTTCTGAGTGGCTACGCCCAAGCATGATTTTCGATACCTTATTTTGGAAAAAACACTATGTATATCATACAAAAAAATGGAATATGCAGTGTATAAAAGGGAGATTACGTTTATACAACTGAATATAAACTAACATATATATTTTGGCATCTTGTACAAGCAAAAAAAATTTAGTTTTGACTCGGGCACTTACCTCATTAGACCACGACTTTTGAAAAGAAGATACAACAATTATGTGTGTCCTTTCAAATTTACACTTATAGTGCAATTTCTAGAGAACATAAAAATTTGAAATCCTTATGCGACATTCCTCTTATGAAACAACGATTTGTATCATTTTTTCTTTATTACATTGTTCTTTTCAGTGTTTGACACAAACACATTTATTCACACCATGTGGATTCACACTCGATACCTTGGTACCAATCATAATCATTAGTGGGTGAGCTCACATTTGGCAGATATTTTCAATATTGATTTATAACCTAATGGATTTTCCCATGCTCGACCACATCTCATTACCACATTATGGAGAATTTGTACGTCATGATGACCATAGCTAGATCTAGTTGAATACCAATGAACATGTAATATGACTATTTTTCATTATTTTTGAGCCATCAACATAGGATTATCAATGGTTAGATATCAACATGTTCAAAGCACTTTTCTAGTGGGATTTTTTTATTATAATAGTTTTGGTCCCTCATCAAGGCAACACCCATTCATCACATATTTCAACCATAAGTAACATTTATTTCATAGAGGTATTATGACCCAAATTCAAATGTATCATGTTACACATGTTATGGTTTCATATTGTAATTAACATGATTATCATCATGAACATATGTATGCTTTCCTCATTGATAAGTTTATAGAGCATGTTCACATCACAATTGTTGTTATGTAGGTGATATTATGTCTCTCTCCAAGGTTGTGTTACCTTCAATAAGGTTCCCAATACCTATAATATATTGACTCTATTTTTTATAATTAAAAAACCCCCTTTATGAATGAATGTGATAAGATATTAGTCAACAAGGTGAATCCCCTATGATCCTTATGAGTATTTAAGATGTGTATGGTGGTCTCTATAATCATAAAAGTTTACTATTTTAGAAATGATGACATTTGATTCAATGTTGTATAAGTGTACTAAGTGAACTATGACATTTGCATGGTATTTTTAAAATTTGGGTCATTTTGCTTCCGTTTATCTGGACAATTAGCTCATACTTTTTGTCATTAGTAGTGCACACATAGTAATCAATCAATAAATTATTTATTTGCTTAAAACCTCTTGCTCCTTCCCATAGCTAGTTTTCATCGAAGTTGAAATTCTTTCATTTCATTTTCCTCTTGCATGGTTTAAAGAGTCGATTTGAAACACCATCAGTTTCATGACCAATCCTTTGAGTAACAACAACCCAAAATCAAACGCTAATTAAAATTTATCTAGCAACTTTTCTAGGGCTCTTCAAACCCATCTTATCTTAGGTGTAGAGATTTGGAATATGATTGTGATAATAACTTTCCAAAGTTGTTAAACAAACATAAATATTTGAGTTAGGGAGTGAAATCTAGTTGCTATATCATTGACTATGGGAAGACCTTCTAACAAAAGGGTCAAGCACGAGGTCGCATTGGGGCAGACAAAGTAATCAACCCTTATTTTTTGGTCTTGGTGTCGACTGTTGACTGTCCTCCTCTACTTTGGTATAGTAGGTGGTACCATAGAGGCCATAATATTTTAGACTTCCTACCCAAGGTGACAACATAGGGAAGGTGGTGTTGTACCTGGGATCGATGTTGGATATACTCACTCAGTCTCCTTGGAGGGTTTCCCACTGTTCAGTGAGGTAACTTGCACCCATGGAATTAGTTCGTTAAGCAGGTTGTCAACGTAACTTTTCCACCCGCCAAAACTCAGCCCTTTCATGCATCGATCTTGTGATGTTGGATTCCATCACTAACTAGCGCTTCTTTGTGAGAAGGTTTGTTTGCATGCTTGACTCCTATATTAATTTGCGTGTGCTATTTTTTCTCCTTAGTTGGCCTTAGGATTGAGTCTTTGTCTAATGGCATCAGTTCCAGGGTAATTCCTCATTTGATCAATACAAAATATGGATATCATTAAAATAAAAGGGAATAAAGAGGTAACAAATAGCTCATACCTAACTTACATCTTATAATTAGGAAGAGGTTGTCAAATTAAGTAGAATGTTAAGGGAATGTTGGACACCTTAATCCAAGCATATAATTGTTCACCTCTCATCCTCTTTTCATACATGTTTTATTCTAATGTTTTAGAGGTTTTTTTAATGTTACTTTTTATTATTTATGTTCATTTTTTTTATTCATCACATAGAATAAGTATTATCTAAATTAGTCAAGGGATATGTTGTTATGCTAGTTGCGTTGAGGTTTAATTATTATCGCTTGGTTCATATTCTTTGCATAGACTATGCATGGAGTGAGAAGAGTAATTGGTTTAATTATTTTACCCATGAAGGATTTAGTATAGTATTGAGGATCATTTTTGTAAAGTCATTGGATGCCTTGAGTAAGTAAATTCTACATACACATGTACACACTAAGGATGACATTCCACATACATTGAAATACACGTACATATTCAACATGCCATTATTTGTGGTGTCCCCATCCCACACACTTCCAACCATGGGACATGTAGCCATTCCTACTCCATTAAAAGTTTGGCCCTCAATAGACCATTTCACAATATCAAAGTAGGGACGACATTCCATATAGGCCTGGAATGGTTTAAACATATGTCAATGAAGTATCACATTCATTAAAATAACTAGATATAATCCAACATAAAAAAGAAGCTTTCTATATCTACAACTTAAGATCAAGACATGCGCCCCTTACTAAACCCCTCCCCCCACCATAAAAATGAAAGTAAGGTAGAGAGACAAATTGAAATCCAATTCTACTTCTTGTTTCAGCCTTCCTTATTGGTTCTTCGAGTGTCAACCTTAGTGAGTTACTCTTTAATGAGTGAGAAGATATAATTGGTCTTGTTTTAGAAAACCTACAATATTACCCTTTTTTAGAATCATTGAAAAGAAATAAGGTTATTATTTATTATATCCCTTGAATGGATGGGACAAATACATTGAAGATACAATAAAGGAGAGAAATATTGAATACCATTAAATTGCATATTAATAGAAACAAATAGAGCACTTATGTTTTAACATAATATAGTCCAAAAAAAATGGTTGTGTACGAGCAATTTTCCACCCTACCATGGGAATCTACTATAAATTCCACCCCTAAGAAGGGCTTTGAAGAAACAAGAGCGAAGGAATATAAGCTACATGCTCATAACTCACTCAACCCAACCCATTGGGCTCATCATTCAACTAGTCCACTCATTACAAATCACTTTGTGCATCTCATCCAACCATCAAACATACATGTCACTCTCTTCCATTTTCCTACACAACATAAGGAAAATATTCCCCTTATCTTCTCAATAGTTTTTTGATAGGGATATTCTTCTCTCCCAGTGCTCTTCAAAGAAGGAAGAAAAAGTCCAATTTGTTCAATTTTTTCTAGGAATAACATGGAAGAATAAAATTTGTCTCTCAAACAACCAATGCACAACAATAACTATACGTAGGTGAAGGATAAATAACTTGACCAACCTATATTATCATCTACAACCTCTCTATCTCTTCCCCAAGGTCTGTAAATTCTCCTTTCATAGTATTGATTTGGTCATCTTCATATTTCTAGTTCCTTAGTAGCAGATGGAGAACTCATCATGTGAGTTTGAAAATTTTAATGTGAAAATGGTGAAAATGATGGAATGAATGCCTTGATTTCCAATTAGGTAGAAGGATGTAATACTCTTATATTTTATCATAATGAATGAACTCTTCCCGTGCTTCAATAACCATGTGTGATATACTTCCTCATTAATCATCTACATGCATTCAATGCCTGTCTTTCTAAGTCAATGGAGGTAGATGCCTTCATTTAGGGCACAAGAGGGAAACGAGATGAGATCTTACGTTGAAACTTGGAAACAAAATATTATTTTCCAATAAGCCTTCTTTTCTCTTTCCCTTTGGAAACAAAATATTATTTTCCAATAAGCCTCTCCATTCTTGAAAATTCAGTAATAAAATTCATTGCTACTACTTCCCGTTTCCATTATGAAAGTGATAAAATTTGCACAAATTTGGTTAGATGTTGATGCTCATTCTTGACTTACTAACATTCCATACATCTAAGAGCATATTTGGCAATATGATTCTTCAACCCATGCCACAAGTGTAATGTACCCTTAGTCATAAGGACACCATCATCATTATTCCCAAAATATCAAAAATTGAGCATGCAAATAAACAAGTGAAACCACAACATATAAACATGCATAAATATATATGTCACAAATACTCAATAAAACTGCTACAAACTAAAAAATACTTCACAAAAAATGAACATGTTAAATTTTAGATGTAGTATTATTAGAATGTAAATTACCAAACATATACATCAAAATTGATTGCTTCCCCTACAACTCTATACTCTATACATAGAATCTGAATATGATCATGCATATATATTTTGTTTGAGAATGACAAGCTACATGATTTTCTTCAAAGCCTCATTATTTATTTGTGAAGGGAGTCAGAAATTTGAACTCGACCAATTTTGCTCTAGCCCCAAGCACTGACAAAAATGTTACAAGGCCCTTTTCCAAGGCTCAACTTTTAGTTTGTCTATCCTTAATATAAGGATAGTATCATCACTAATTTTTTTTACAAAACCATTATTTTATTGTAGTGGTGATCAACCAACTTAGCATACTAGGTAAATATTTTCCTAAGATGATATCTAAGAATGACAAAATAGGACATAATTGCCTCACTCATCTTACTGTTGAGAAGAATCTTGTAACAATAAATTCAAGTTTAGACCCTGGATTTTTTACTTCTGTACATTTAAAAATTATCAAATTTCTTCTCATACAAATGTCAAATCCCTATAGCACGTAGTTTATAAAGTTTTGGTAGAAATTTATTCACACAAGTTTACTACACAATTGATTGGACCATCAGTCTAATAAATGATTTTGAACAACCAATTAACTACCCACAGAGTTAATCCATGCATTTATGGAAGTGGGGGGTTAAACCTCCAACATGATTTTTCTATGAAATAAATTGTTTGGTATGAGGTAAGGTGCACTAATATTATGGAACTAATATCATCAATGATGGATGATCTTAGTGCCAGAAAATTCAAAATTTTCTTGTAAGGATAACTTACCCAAAATAAAGTCATAGGAGCTCCAACTTTCTTGTTTACATACTATAATGTATGGATAAGGTTCATAGGTTTTATAGATGGATTGGATGGTAAATAAGCATGCCCTGCATTTCCAAGAGCTTATTGATCTAAATATTTTTTTTGTTGAAATCCAAGGAACAACCTTTGGGGAAATAATATCATCTACCTCTTCAATGTATACTAGAGGTTCCTGAGACTTGCAGGTCCATGCATCCTTATCAAACTTGAAAAATATTCTCACATTTTCCTTCCATTAAAGATGGAATTTAGACTTTGTAATATTTATAGGTTTCATTGTAACCCACAAAGATACCCCTATAACTAGAAGGTTCCAACTTAGTCATTTTATCATTAGGAATATGAATATAGATGGGACAATCGTAAACATGAATATGTTCTACTTAAGGCTTCTCGCCTATGAATGTCTCTTCTAGTGTCATTTCCTTCAAAAATATGAGGACACATGTTCAAATTGTAGATAGTTGTAATATATGCTTATTCCTAGAGACACATGAGTATATCTAGATCATGAATCATGGATTTGATTGTCTCTATCATGGATGTGTTCTTCCTCTTTATAACCCCATTATACTAATGGTTTTAGGGTGTTATTAACTCCTCCTTAATTCCTAATTGCTTATAAAAAGTGTTGAAATCCTCAAAGGTATAACCCTGTCCATTTTTAGAACTTATCATCTCAATCTTCTTTCTTATTTGATTTTCTACAAGAGCCTCAAACTCTTGAAACTTCCCTAAGAACTCATCCTTGGTCTTCCTAAAGTAAACCTAGGTCTTCCTACATGAATGATCAATGAATGAAACATACTATATTTTACCTAATAAGGAGGATGGAAAGAATATATCTTAACCTATGTTTTCTTCTAGGAAAATAATCCTTCACATGCTTACTGAGTACAAAACCCTTGCACTTTACTTTCTTCTTAACCTTGAATTTCAACAATCCTTGAATTATGTCCTTCAAGATTGGAAACCCTTCACAATGCAAGCAACCTACCCTCTTTTGTTAAAGCTCACACAAGTTATCATTTTAATGCACTAGGGCTCTCACGGGATCTCTTTACAACTTGTACTCACCACCCTCTCAAATACCATTGGCCAAAAACCAATTAGGATCTAGGAATCTCTTTCACATGAGGACATGATAATCATAAAACTCAACAATAAATCCTAATTTAGTACATCATTACTAAAATTCAAAGGAGATTCTTAGTTAAACTAGGTACATATAAAACACTAGTAAGATCAAGTATATCACTTAATGGAATATGCAATGAGATAGATCCCACTCCTACTACTAGATATGTGGCATCATTACAAAGTTTATGTGCATGCCTTCCTCCAACTCTTGAATTTTACTAAAGGCCCTATCATTAGAGTCCATATGTTTGGAATCTCCATTGTCCACACACCATCCAACACCAAAAATGGTGTTATATGAAAGGGACGAGACAATGGATAAGAGTGTCTCAAGATTGGATAAAATACTTCTATTGTTTTTTACTTTCCCTTCCCCTTCTTCTCATGAGATTAAGAAGCATAGTGGCCAAAGATATTACACTTGAAACACCTGATATGGTTAAGGACCTTCTTTCCCTAATTAGAGGAATATGAATCCCCTTTCTCCCCTTTTCAAACTTTCTTGGGTCCTCCCTTATTGTTTCCTTTCTTCATATTGTTGATGATGGTAAGATTTTGCTCCTCCTCTATGCTTTTTAAAGGTGGGAAAATTTTCTAGGGCATAGACCCCTCTAACAAAAGGATACATAGAAGAAAACTCATTTAAGGCTATGGGAACTAGCTTTTCACTCTTCACCCTTTCTCAAATTGTTACAATATGATCACGGAGTTCAGTAATATTCATCAAGTAGATGGCTACAATATCTATCTTTCTCTTTTGTGTGGTTTTAAGCTTATTCCAAAATAGACTATTTAAATTCATCCTCTCACTCTAATATAAAGTGACAATAACATCAAATATATCCTTTCTCATGGTCTTTCTAATTATGTGAGGGATAGCGATCCACTTTGTCTTGGCCATCTTCTTTTTATGTTCTACTAACAACACATGATTGGTAGTCTTTACCATCTCCATAGAATACCAAAGATCATGGTCTTCCAACATCATCTATGCTTAACACTTCCATGGGATGAAGTGAGAGGGAAATTTAAAATTTGTATTCATATCTAAGACTAAATGTAGTCCTATAATTGCTCTTGGAACAACCTACTAAACAAAATATATCATCAAACCAAAAGAAACCTATCACAAGACCATAATGATATTATCAAGAACACATCTTTAACATCTCATCCCTAAAACCTCTCAATATCTCCCTATCATAGGTAGCATCCCTACTATACATACACAAATTCCTACAATATTTCATTAAATGCACTCTAATACCATAAAACATTTGACCATGTTGAGAATTTTTTGCACTCTAGAAACCAACCTAAAACTATAGATCACTAAAGTTGAAACACTTATCAAAATTTATGTTATAGATTACTTTAACCTACAAAAACATTCCATTGATAATTAAATAAACAAACATTCTAATATAAAGACTCAAAACATCATCATTGATTTTATATTAAATCTGAAATAGAAAGCTAAAGCTATAGCTCAAAACTCAACTCTTGGACCATAAAGTAGTTTTTCTTAATTCCCCTTTATAAACTAGAAATAAGAGAGGTACAATGAATATAAATGCATGGACAAAAATTCTGTAGTGTGAAATCTAACCATTTGTTTGCATGGATAAGCGAGTCGAATTAAGGTGCACCCACCTAGATATTCATACCCTTCACTAAGTTGGGAATCCACATGCATGAGTGCCCCTACTAATTTGGGTAATTGCACCCTCTAATTGTGCATCCAAAACTAAAGATATAAAAAATATATTTAGAACTTTGAATATAGAAAAAAAAGTTCAAAAATTGGAACTAGGATGAGGATGGAACATGCATGCAGTCCATCAAGAAATCACTACTAGTTTGTAACTAAATATAGGAGAACGCCCACTACTAATTTCCTTTTAGAAAATATTATGGATCAACGTTTTGGATCATAAGATATCAATGGGAAGCAAGGGCATGTAGGTAATGGTTTTCTATTTTCCCAACCTCTATACTCAAACGGATTTCCTATTCCTAGGTTCTCATTGTTGGTTTAGGTAATAATGAACCCTTAGGTGCTAATAACATATGATAATGTAGCTTGAAATTCATCATGTAGGTAATGGTTTTCTATTTTTCTAACCTCTATACTCACACAAATTTCCTATTCTTAGGTTCTCAATGTTGGTTTAGGTAGTAATGAATTTTGGGTGCTAATAACATATGATAATGTAGCTTGAAATTCATAATGGAATGTGAATATGCTAAAGAACCAGTATCATACCATGAATAAAGTGAATGGAATGAAATAATTTTACATTTCCCCAAAATTATTTTAATCTCTTTATAATGTACCTTTAACATACTCCCTCTTTACATAAGGTATATTGCATTTCCTCACCAACCACATAATGCATTTATGATGATGAGCTTAATTTAAGGAACGTGATGGAAAGGATGCAATTTCTTGAACTACAACTTTTCAATAAAGGCTTTATTTCCCATTAGACCATTTCATATCCCCCTCTTGTAAAGGCTTGACCAAGTGAACAATTTTGATCCAAAAGTCTTAATCCTTGATTTCATTTGTAGATATGCACATAATCAAACATGCACAACCTTCTGGCCTATTCCAAGATATACACTTCAAGTAATTTCAAAACACTAGATCTAAAATACTTTCAAGTTAAGTAATTCACCACCAACTCCTAGATCTTTACATAACAAACATGCATAATAGTAACACAAGGAATTGGGTGGGAAAAAAGTAGATCTATATTAAAATAAATGTGTGTACAATAAGCAAACCATACTTGATCTTGCTACAACACCTCCATCACTCGAATCTAGGTCCCTCCATACTTTTCCACAAGGACATAACTTCTCCTTAGTAAATGGATCTTGATCTATCACTATGGTTGCAAGATCTAGAACAATATAACATCACCACTCTCATGGTGAGACCTATCTAGAGAGCTATAAGGGATCTCTCAAGAAGATAACCAAGGTCAAAGGATATTGGAAAGGATCATCACAACTTTGACCAACATAAGGGTGAGAACCATAAATATAAATGTATCAATATCACCAAGAATATCTCATTTATAGGCTTAGAAATTATTCATAACAGATGGAGAGAGAAATCATGGCCCTATAAGTGTGTAGCCTCGAAAAAACTCTACTTGAGATTTGCACTTATTTGATTTTTTGGACCATTCTATATTGTGCATGTGGTCTACTCACAAACAACATGTGCACATGCGACTGAAGGTACAACCAAATAGGTACCTTCCAGATATTTCTTCCTCGAGTGACGGAAGCTTAGGACAAACATAGAGAAATGCGACTTCATCTAGTAGATATGATACGTGACCAAGGACCAGAGGTGAAAAAGTCAAAAGAAAATTTCGTAGACGCATGGAATTTTTTCTTGCCGAAGGAGGATCATGCTCTTATAATGATGAGAGAACAAGAGACATAGAGGTTCCACTCAGGTATAAATATCTGGTCAAATAATGGGTACCTAAGGAACTGCCTCTATTAGACATTGATTTCATTGTCAACAATAGGACATATCACATTGCACCATCCTCCCTGCATGGTCTGAGGATATTTTCCATGGATGGAATAACTGTAAAATACAATATAGTAACTAAATTGATGGACTATGTCAGAATGTGTTACAATAATAACGATTGGATGCGGTTGGTCTGGTACATGCGAAGTATGAAAAGATATGCACTCACAACAAATTATATACAGCTAATAAACAACAGTAAAAATAAGGGAGCGACTATCTATATTGATGGAAGGCCTAAAGCTTCCAACAATATCGCAGGGTTTATAAACAACATGCGACCCGGGACAACAAACAAGCAACCAAATTGCATATATGAGGGACGCGAAGAGAATCGGGTAGTCCTATGCGCAATAAAATAATATCTCTCGGGGAAGAGTTATTAGTGGATTACCATTTGAATCGAATAGAAACATCGACTAATAGTGTGTGGGTACCTATGCAACACCTCTTTAAGCAACCTCTACTTATTGCATTATATATTTTTAATCTTTAACAATGTTTTAAATATTTCACGGTCCTAATTTTATAATAATGTGGGAGGTTGATTGTTGAGGTTGATTTTAATTGGGTGGAAATCAGTTTTTTTGTTATCGTTAACAATTTTTTAAATATTTGGGGGTTCTAATTATATTATAATGTGGCAGGATAATTGTGGAAAAGGGCCAACCACAAAACATGTAAATGATTATCAAATTCGACTTTCATTTTACGTGAATTATATTATTTGTTTATATAATTTTATTTGTGTGGCAATCAATTATTTCATTTGTTTATATAACTGAAATGACATTGATTTTTTTGAAATTATATGTAGTCTACAGGCCATGTTGATCATGATTTTGCCGATGAGGAGGGGTTGTATTCATCCCCTGATCCAATGGTATTGATAAAAAAAAAGATCATTAAAGCAAACAAGGAACTTGCTAGCTTGTTAGACCGTCCAGATCAAACTCCTGACATCCTAGAAAGGATCAATCTACTTATGTCACAACTTAACACATATAAGGTAATAACCATAATTTAAAGTGTTTTTTTTAATGTACTCATATGTTCAATT
>SNQJ01S0202485.1:0-15380 GCA_010110895.2 Picea sitchensis | reverse complement strand
AAAAAAATGGGTTTTGAACTTATAGCCATCAAATATGGGTTTTGAAATTTATACCATTCTCAAGAAGCAAAGGAATATAGTGTTTATAAACCCCAATGCATACTCGTTATATTATGCAACAGAAAGGGAATTTATGCATGCTCACACTTGTTCAAGTGTCAGCACTAATTTTGAACTCGATCATCACCTCCGATTGACAATCTATCCACTTATTATCCCTAGTGCATGTGGCAGTCTTCCATCGTTCCTTACTATGCTCCATATGCCACATGTCATATGTTTTCTTTGCCACGTAGAATCTACTCGTCTACCTATTAGGCATACTAGCCATGGCTTAAGTCTTATGTGAATACATGGGAAAGGAAAATGGTATGAAGGAACTGCATTCATCATGCCGCATGGGAATTTGATGCATAGGGCAGTGTGTCAAAGGTCTTAATGTTTCCACATTCTGCATCCCGCATGGGAATTAAGTGAGGAAGCAAGTAGGCAATGCGAAGAGAATGTGATGGGGAGAAGAAAATGCGACCAAGTATGGAATAGGGAAAAGGGAAAAACAAGAAGAAAAGGGGGAAGACATGGATAGTAAGATCTATAAATCCTTCTAGCATCTAAAATTGAGCATGTCATCTCGTGCTCTAACAAGGTCAAAATTTGAAGATTATCCAGTTCTTCAAGAATTTCTTGTTGTACTTCAAGAAGAACTACTTGGATTAACTTCAAAGAGGAATATTGATTTTACTATAGATTTGGTCCCTATTGATAGACCAAATTTGAAGGCTTCATATTCTATAATCACCCCTAAATTATTTGAGAAACAAATGTAAGTGTATGAATTGTTGGACCAATGATATATTTGCCCAAATATAAGACTATCATGAAGCACCCTATGTGTGCCACCATATATTATGTTACCTAATGATTTGTTAGTAGTTACCTACTTAGTGACAATAGAATAGATAATTCATTCATTCATCAATATGATGTTAATAAGAATCTAGTGGCTAAATGGAAAATAAGATATTAAATTGCAATGTTATTTATGTTATTATTGGGTGGCAGAAAAATGTAGTTAAATGAGCCATTATAATAATTTATAATTTTGTTGTTGGTTAGATTAGTCACAAGGTGATAGAAAAAGGGGTCAAGAACTTGTGGTCTAATGACAAAGTGAAGAATTCATTGAACATAAGGTTCAATTTCCATACTCACTAGCAACGACACTCTTATAGTAGTTGTTAATTAGGTCGGTTATCATTTGGATATCATGCAATAACTTAAAAAATAGTGATGGTAAAAATAATAGCTATTGAATTCATTATTTTAGCCTCAAATTAAATCACAAAATAAATTGAAGTTACTTTTCCTAAGGATGTTGTAAACATGGGATTTAGAGTCATTAATTTGGTTGTCATTAGCCACTATCTTAAACACTAATAAAATTGCAAAGTCTAATTGAGTCATTGTCAAGCCATCAATGTTATTACTATGTAAATGTTTTCATTGTTACTCATTGAATGGTTGTTAGTTGTTTTGGTCATAGAAATTTTGATAATAAAAGAAGTGATTCTAATCAATTCCCTAACTTTATCGTTAGTTGAATTACTAAGTATAAACTGTCAATAATCATTGAATAGTGACCTTATTTGCAACATTGCCAAATTGGAAAAAAATAATTTAACAAAACATAAAATTATTGATTAAGTCATTAATATTGGCGATTTTGTTAAAACTCATCATATATAGAATGAAAACTTTAAAATGATTAAATCAGCCGTGATTGTTGTTAGGCTCCAATCTACTGATGTAAATTAGAGTGTAAATGATTGTCAATCATGTGTTTGTAAGACTTAGAGGCACATCCAAAATATATGGATTTAGAGATAACTTTTTATTCTTTAATGGGAATAAACCAAAACCTATTCTAAGGGTTGAATATGGAAGAGATGCTAAGCTTCTGTTCAGAAGTCTTATTCATAGATCTCATAACAGTAATCAGCAATTGTTTTCCTAGAGAGTATCAACAGTAAGCATTCAAGAGATGTTCGAACTAGTTCTAAGACTTATCAAAATGCTAGAAGGACAAAACTCTTATTCAAGAGATGCATTCATTGTCTTCTTTCATTCATTAGCAACTATTATCAATTTAAAAAGTACTGAAAGCGTAAATAACTCAAAAAACATTCATGATTATCTTAATGCTTGAAGGCAAACCACACATTGAATTTTCTTATTTAGGGAATCATTCACCAATATGAGTAAATAGGTTTGAAACATTAAGCATATGACTTGGCTAGATTCTAAATCTAACCTTCTGACAAGATGGCAGATAAAACTCATCTAGACCAAGATCTAATCTAAAACATGTATCAAATACTTGAAAAGAACATAAGAAGAGTGTACTATGGTTTGGCAAGGGGGCTCAATGCTTCCTTGTACACTTGAGTTCTATCTCAGCTAAGAGGCTACAGAAGCATTCAAATGTCAGCTAAATCATATCATAGGCATTATCAAGATAAAAATGCAGGACTGATCTCAATATTGCAAATTTCAAAGTTTCTTCATTCACATTCCAAAGGTTGTCATACTAGTCTATGCTTTTAGAGTATTTATACAAGAGTATCAAAACTAAAAATGCTAATAAAACTCCTAAATATCATGATCAGATCAATAGGAAGGTCGAATGCCCCCTTTGGATCCATAATATATGACCAAATCCAACGAAAATCCAAAACTGTCCAAAATTTAAGGCTGAAACAAGGTATTTTCTACTGAAGTGACCATGTTTGACCAGCATTGACCAAAAACTTGGAAAGCTCAGATCTCTAAGCTGATAGATATTCATCCATCCTTGTACATCAAGGATCTTGACCCAAGTCTTAGATTTCACCTAGGTGTCCTACAAGTACACGAACCTAAGAGCAATTACAGGATCTAGTCAAATCTGTCATTCACGTTGAAATTTTCAATTTTAATGTCAAAATTTAGAAAAATCAATTCTTAAGCTAAAGAATGATAAATATACCTTGCATAAGTTGTTTATGGAAAATATGGAATGAAATGAGGAAGAAATAAAATGGATGGATATAAGGGCAAAAGTGTAGTTTATAGAGAAAAAAAGGAAGCATAAAAATGTAATCAACATCTCCCCCAAGAAGAAGTCTTTGCATGTCCTCATGCACAAAGACAAAATGTTCTTGAACCTCTGCCAATGATCTTCTACCACCTCTATTGCCTGCAATGTAATAATGTTTCCACATTCACCTTAGCTGTATGAAGTGCTTTCATTTTTTGATATTTCTCTTTATATGCTTTTTTCTGTTGAAACCACTTATAATCTTGTTTGGAGATTAACTTGTTCTGCTTTTGAAGCTTCTTGTTCTTCTTCTAGAGTTTTAAATTTCTCGTCCTATGTTTTATGGCTTTGGGTCCTTGGGATTTCATTCTATGTTTTTTATGTATCTTTCAGGACTTCAATTTCCTTCCACATGCTTTCTCACTTCATTTTCCTTATTTCTATTTTTCCTATCAAGTTCAGATGTGGACCACTAGTCCACTTCTTTCATTTGAGTTTCTTCTTTCATGTCTTTAATTAATTGTTCCAAATATTCTCTCATTTGTTCATATATGGAAGTTTCTTGTCCTTCAAAAAAATCATTTCATGTGGATTGTGCCTCCTAAGTCTGAATATGTACATCGCATTAGCATGGAGTGCTTCCCCATCATCATTTCTTGCTTATTTGCCCACTGAACTTGTTGAATTGTTTCCTTGATTTTTCTTTCATATGTGGTAAAAATGTTATCTTTTTCCTCAAATTCTTCCTCCCTTTTCACCACCATGCTTCCTTGTTTCTTTACTCCCTCTTCATAGGCGGTTTAGGCTTGCCAGGAGTTTGTATTTCTTCCTCGTCATCGGTCACAACTACAATTTGTTCCTAACTTCTTCCTCCTTTATTGTTTCAAAACCATTTTCAATGATAAACTGTTTCCAAGTCAAAATTTTCTTTTGTAGTTCATTTTTAATGATCATTTTAATAGACCACAGTGATATAAACTCTTTTCTGTATTCATCCCTTGTTTTTTGACAGCCTTAGCCATCTTAGAAGGCTTTGCAGTAGAAAATAAAGCATGTTGATTTCACAGTCTGCTAAGTGTTGTAGCAGGAGTTTAATGTGTTATAGGTAGATGATGCTAAACCTTCCCTCAAAAGTTATAAATTTATGTATAAGATATGCTAATTCATCCCAGGATGAATCAACCAACTCCTTGGAATTCTCTTTTTCCAATTTACTGTTGCTACCCTTGATCTGGAGATAAAAGATGCCCATGATTTATCTTTAGAAATGCTTAGTTTTGAAATATATTCCTCATGTTTGAGGAAGTCCAGTGACAAGTGAAATTATATATTTAGAGATTCTAACAGTAAGGTTTCCAACAGTAGCCCTTTCCCCATCAAATGAGTGTGAAAATTCTAAAGCAACTTCTTCACAAGATCCATCAAATTTCTCAAAGAAACCAATCCACTGTTTTTGCTCCAAAATTTGTATACAATCAATGTGAATTTCTAATGTAACAAGATTCCCTGGTTCACATCTAGACACCATACTTACAAGTTTTAAGAGAAAGACCTAAAATGTTTCCACTGTTTATAGAAAGGAGATCTAAAAGTTTCAACCCTACAATTCTTTTGACCAAAATTTCTTAAGCACTACTGGACTCTTTTTGGATTTAATTTTGTGCATGGTCTTCAATAAGATTTTTATGTTCAAAAGCGAAGGAAATCTCATATTTTTCAAATTCCTAAGTTGTTCTCTGTTCTTCAATCGCAAAAAAAAAAAAATTAATAAAGGAGACACATACCGCAAGTAATTTGAAAAATTCGAACTTCTTGTTGAATTCCATCTCAATTTCCTTCTTACAGTCGGCCTCTGCTAGATATGAACTATCTTGTTTTCAAAATGTACCACAAGACGTTGAATTTACATGGACATTTAATTATTTGAGTTTGGGCTTACCTTCAGTGGCCGAATCCTATTTGAATACATTCTCTTACCTTTGCTCACCATGTATCTCCTTCAATTCCCCCGCGTTTTCTTCCACACGGAATAAAGAGAATGTTGTATGTTGACGGTGAAATTGTCAACATACAATTGTTATCGAGGAAAATTTTAGGATAGGGAGGCGTAGGAGGGAACAATTTACTAGAGCATAGGGATTTGGGATGAAAGCGGTGGCGTGGTGAAGCAGGCGTGCAATTTTGGGGAAATGGAGATAGAAGTGTACAAAGAGTCGTCCCGATTGGTTTGAGTCTGGGAGCGTGCAAGTGAGACATAACAAATATGAAAATTGTTTGAGTCGTATCACTTTTATGAAGATAGAAAAATCGTTGGAGGAAACTTTAAACAAGGGTTTTAATCATTTTAAAAGGAAAATGGGTTACAGCGATCCTTAGCACAAGAAGATGTTGTTGTTTTGTACCTTTGTACTTCCCTCGTTGCAATCATCATAAAATGAGTGTTTTTTTTAGAAAAGATGTGTTCCTTGACTTATAACTCCTTAATTTGTTTCCTTGAATAACCAACCTCTTCATCAAGCATGAAACATTCCTCTTCTGACCCCTTTTTAAATGTTTATGCAAACAACCTTTAATCTATGCCACAACAATTCAGTCTACTTATGCAACTTATGTCTTCAGAAGCAGAGCATTTGAAGCTCAAAATAAAAAAATGTGTTTTGTATTTGAAACCCGATCCCTTCTTATAACTCCTTTGGAAACAAAAATTGGTTCCTTTGCTTGCTTTTAAATTTTCCATTTTAATGCTTTTGAGGATATATGAAAATGGAGTGATGAAAAGATGATGTAGGGAAGGGAAAGATAGGATATTTATCATTGCTTATCTTAGGAAGAATTTCTCAAATTAAAAGCATTAAAAGGGAAAATATATACTAACTTGTTGCTCATTGTGTTTTATGCATTTGAAGTTGGATGGAATGTTATTTGTAAGTCCTCAATTTTCTCTTGTATTTCTTTTGCTTAATATCTCAAGTCTCTCTGCTGATTGAAATTGATTTTTCCTGGGGTCTCTTCTTTAGATGAAATTGGTATTTTTCTCAGGTCTCTCTGTTGAATGGAATTGATATTTTCCTCAGGTCCCTCTGTTGAATGGAATGGATACTTTTCTAAGGTCCCTATGCTGAATGAAATAGATATTCTTCTCAGGTCCCTCTACAGATGACAACATGCATTTAAAAAAGGAATTTTATCATCTGTAGAAGGCTTCAAAAGTTTTACAAACATCTATCTGAAAATATCCCCCTAGGCCGCCATTTTACGTAACCTTGTCCTCAAATTATCGAAGATAAGTATTTATGCATTTTGAAGTTGAAAAATGAAACTAGAAGTTAATAATAGAATTATTATATTATTTTGAAGAATTTTGGTTTGTGAAATGTTACTTGGGACAATCAAAATTCGGAGGTTTTATATTATTAATAATGGAGTTCATGGGACACTACTAAACTCCCTTTTTCTTTTTCTTTTTTCTTATATTTTTTATAAAATTTTTATTTTTATTTTTTATTTTAACAGGAGGTGTAGGAAGGAATACATGATTAATCTCTCAACCACTTCCATCATTTTGTGAGATATATCTGCTGCTGAAGAATCTTCCTTGTTTACAGGGCTTCATTATTTTAAGAACTTTGTATCCATTGACTATGAATGAGTTTGCCTCGTCGTCTATTGTTTGTAATTTGAATGAGCCATTGTCATATACTTCTGATCCCTTGTATGGACTGACCAATATAGGTTGTAAATTTAGCTGAGAATGCTGAATTTTTGAATCAAACCAACAAAACCACGTCTCATACTTGAATTTTTTTCTTCTTGATATACTTATCATGCCAATGTGCCCTTGTTGTTGTGTGTATCAAAATTTGTTTTGTTCCAAGCTGTTATGCATGCTATCATCAATTAGTTTAATTACGCATTCTCTAACACTTTTAAGCACGAATATCTATTCCCTCGTCCCGTGCTAGTTTAAAGTATGAATTTGAGAATTCTATAGAGTGACAAAACACCTTTCACCGAATAAATTGATAAAGGTGGGCAACACTATTTTATAAGGTGATTCTATGCCATAATGCTTACAGCGCTTTGAGCTTAATCACTTTTCTATGTGTTTGAACATTAGATTATGGTGCTTCTAAAAGTTTATTCATTGATTACACCATCCATTTTCTTGTGGATGATAGGGTGCAGATTTCACGATGCTTGATCACGATATTTGCTTACTTTCGATCTTTCCTGCATTTTAGAAGTAAAGCGTGCTCCATAGTGCCATTGCGAAATCCCTCCCGAGGAATTACTCAAATCTAAAAAATGGCTGCTTCGAAGAGGAAGTTTACCACTGACTATTTTGTAGCTCTCACTAATGCTTTGGCCTCCACCCACTTTGTAACATGTCAGTTTTACATACAGGGTGTACTTCCCTTTTGATAATTTTTGGATTATTGGACCAATGAAATTAACCCATTTTTCAAAGGGGCTCAATGTGAACTTATTAGACTGAGGCATCTCACAGCCGGAGTTTGGAAGTAGCTTACATCATTTGGCATTTACATGCAACTTTGGACATGGCTGGCAGGAATCTTTGAAGTGGATGGCCAATGTGCACCTAAGTGAGTATTTTGTATGCTATTCTCTTATCTGCAAAATGACCACCACAAGGTTCATCATGGGAAGCTTTTAGTATTTCTAAAATTTCATCTTGTCGCACACATCTTCTAATTATGAGGTCATATCTGGTATAAAATAGATCTCCATCGATATATTGTGCATCTAGCACTTTGTTTAATTATTTTTTTTCTTAAGATGTAGGAGATGGGGATACTGATGATAAATAGTTGGCTATATAAGTAGCATGGATTATAACTAGAAATTACTAAAATAGGTACTCATCACGGGAGAAAATTATGAGGCCAGGGAACTAATCACGGGGGACTTTTAGTGAGATAGGAAATGGGGACTTGAACCTTTCAGGAATCTATTCAAAGGCTGTGATGTTGAATTCATGTATCAATAATAACCATCTTGTTATCACCGCCATTAGTGATAGGTTTGTTCATGAGATATCTTATGAGTAGAATGATCATATGGATCAAAGAGACTTGTAACGTTGATGTAGTGTGAAATTTATTCCTGACGTAATATTCGTAACATTTCTTTCTTTCTGTGTTGTGTAATTCAATTTCTGCGGGGTTGGTTTTGCTAATAGTAAATAGCATAAGTCATAAGATTTTCCTTTTGACCAAATGATTCCCCTATTGCAGTATCAGATGCATCTGTAGAGATGTGAAATGGCAAAGACCAATTAGGCCCTCTTAATATAGGTGTTGTTGATAGCTTGTGTTTGAGCTTCTGAAAGGCATTTTTGACAATTAGTATTCCAATGAAAATGTATGTCTTTTGCAAGTAATTTGAATAATGGAAAGCTATTTTACTAAAATTTTCTATGAATCTTAGTGGCCTTTTGCATATCAGAGAAGCTTTCTCACATCTTTTTTGGCTGATTGAAAGTTTAGGTAGATTTATAATAATTTGTATTTTTGCAGGATCCACTATAATTCCCGATGATAAAATATGATGACCCAATACTACTCCTTCAGTTAACATCGTAAAACATTTTTCATTGCTAAGAGACAAATTGTTTCTGTAAATACTGTGGACTTTTCAAGTTTTTCAAGGATACATCAAAGAATCACCATGCAGAGAAATCATCCATATATACCTCTTCACATTCATGTACTAAATCAACCAAAATGGCCAGCTTGCTCTTTGAAAGTGGTTGGAGCATTACATAAAACCAAAAGGTAATACATTATAAGCATATGTACCCCATGGGCATGTAAAAGTAGTTTTGTCTCGATCCTCTAATGCTATATTGATTTTGTTATAGCCACTAAATCCATCCTAAAGAAGGGAAAAATGTTGCCTCAACTAGTGAATCTAATACTTGATATGAATGGTAATGGAAAATGATCTCTAAGTGTCGCTTTGTTCAATTCTCTATAATCTACACAAATTCTCCATTTCCCATTTTTCTTAGATTTTAACAACTAATGGAGAGCCATTATTTGTCGAGGAGATGGGGTAGATGAATCCTACCTTTAATATTTTTGTAATTCTTCTTTGACTACCACCTCTCCAATATTGGATTCATTCTTACGTTGTGGTTGTCTGAGTGGTCTTATGTTATCATGTGTGTAGATATGATGAGTGCATGTTAGGATGAATCCTACATATTAGTATATTCCGAAGCAAATGCTTTGTGATATTTCTTCAATGGGTAAATCAATTATTTCTTCAGGATGGTTCAAATTTTGTGCCAATATTCAAGTATTTCCTATGACTAATTTCAATTATCTTGCTTTCAATATTTGCCATAGAGATAACTAAAAAAATGTCATTAAATGTTGATTCTAAAGAATGATTTGTGCAATTTTCTTGAGAAGTTTGTCCTAAGATCTCATCTGCAGCGATGTATTTTGTGTCTCTTAATTCTTTTGAGATATCTGGTTCTGAAATGAAATAGTCTAATAGATCTTCATTGTTTTCCTCCTTAAAATCAAAGGCTTGATTAATAGTTAATATAGGTTGAATTACTTCTTCACATTGTTGCTGTTTCTACATCAAGCCAAGGCAATTGATCTAGTATAGAGGGTTTTTGTGCCGGAGGATAGATTGTGATTTGTTTCCTTTCAGTTCAATGTGAGATAATCATATTCCTTGTTCTACCAACCACGATGAAAGCATCTATTATTGTACGTAAACCAAGGTCTTCCAAAGATCAATGGATGGCCTCCTAGATTAGATTTTGGTTGAAGGAATAGGAAATCTATTGGATACTCCAAAGAATCCAAAGAAACTATGACATCTTCAAGTATACCTTTGGGAACTACTTTATATCTATCAACTAATTCAAGGACCGTAGTGGTTGGTCGAAAATTTTGCAGATTCAAATATCTCAATGTCTCTAATGTCATCACATTGATGAAAAGCATACTAATTGATTGTTGTGGTTGGTTAGCGTTACCATTGGATTCACAGGTCAACATATTTTTTGATTAGAAGGTATTTGACATTAGGCACGCTAGATTTCAATTACATATGAATTGTTGAGGTGGATATTTCCTTATTTTTGTTAATTTTATTTGAACATAATCCCTTAATTTCTTTTGTATAGATTGGGATATCCTTAATAGCTTTCAATAAAAGAATTTTCACACAGACATTTCTAATTCATCTAAGACATCAAACTCAGTAAGGGAGATTGGTAATTTCTCTTTAATCAATACGGAAGGAGGTGTTTGGATATTTGATGTTTTACTCTTATGGATTTGATTGTCTATTGGTAGCTTTTACTGTGCTAGAATATCCTCTTTTGATTTGTTTTCTATATGATTATGAGGAGAATCCTTTGGTACAAGGCTAGGACCTTAAGTGGATGTTTTGAAGAGGAAGTATTGAGTATGATGGTCCTTCATGAATGTTATACATGAGTTTTTCCACTTTATTATTAGGATTGGAGATTGGTTCAGATGGTAATTGAGTTGAATTACACGGGTGGAGTTGGTTAGATGGTAGGCTGGAGTTGTTGTGGTTGGGCTAGTTGTGGATTTGGGTTAGTTGTGATGCAGGTTGTGATAAGCTGAAAATATGAATTTTGTAGATTTGGTCTGCTGGAAGCGTGTTGATAAGGAAAGGTTGGTATGGTTGTTGATATGGTTGTTGGTGTGGTTGTTGGTATGGATGTTGGTATGGTTGATTTCCTTAAGCATGCCTAGCCAAACTTAAGGAGGTTGGTTTTGGCTCCTCAGCAGAGCCAAAACCAAAGAGCATAGGTGCATTCATGAATTTTTGAATAGGAGTTTAGAAATTAGGAAAGGTGTTGAGAGGAAGATTAGAACAAAATTTTGAGGCATACCTGTGAAATGTGGTTGCCAAGGATTCCTTGGTGCTAGGTAGTAAATATATTCCATTCCTTGTTCTTCTTCTATGTGAGTAGCTTGTAATTCTTTTGGACAATCCTTGATTATGGCATGGTTATACGTACATAATCCTGGAGACTTGAATTTTGTCTGAAGGACATTCTCTCGGTGCATGTTGTTTTCTACATTTAGGACAATAGATGGCTAGTACTTGATCTTGTTCCTCTTGCTTCTTTTAACTTTCAATATGTCAATTTGTGAAACAAATGTGTTCATAATATCAGTTTTAAAGTTCTCAAGCGGATTCCCTAATTCTGATTCCCCAGTAATACCATTGGAAATTGATTTTGTTGTCTTTGTCACAATATCTCTTTGTCCCCGTCCTCTTTTAGCTTTTCCCCTTGAATATTTCTTACATAATTCTGGCAATTTTGGGGAAAGAGGTGAGAAATATCCCTGCCTGATAAGAAATTAAAGGCATCTAGAAATTCCCTTTAAAAATATAGTATGTATGACATCTAAAGGAAGATTAGTTTGCTTAGATTTGTGCATATTGTAGAGAAGTTTTTCTAGATATTCTTCTAAGCTTTCATCTTCACTTTGAGATATTTTAAACATATCTTCTTTTGAGTCTTTGGACTTACAATAGGGCTGATATTTTTCTAGAAATTTATTTTTCATGTCATCCCAGGATACTATGGTTGCTTCTCCCAACCCCATGAACCATTTTTAATGCATATCCTTTCAAAATTGCAAGAAATAAGCGAAGTTTTTGAGCATCATGGGTATATCCATATGTTCAACAAGCAATGTCAGGTGTTATTCAAACAAGCGTAGGGGTCTTGATAAAACAAAACCAAAGGAATTTGGAAGGAGGGAGGTATTTTTCATTTTTATGTTATCTCCTAAAAGAGTTGGTGTATCAACTATAGGAATGCAAATGTAGTATGTTCTTCTTCCCTCCCTCTTCTAAGCTCATTTCACCTCCTCTCGTCTCTTCACCGATGTGATTCTCTATACTCGTTCTTTCCTTCCTCTTTCTTCCGTTTCTTTTTCCTTTTCCTAATTCCTTTTCCATTCTCTCCCTTTCTTGTCTATCATAAATTTATTTATCAGACATTGCAAAGAAGGTTTCTGTTGTACAATCAGATATTGATGTTGGAAAAGAGGTTGTCCTATTTGTTCAAAATAGTTTGCTTTTCTTTTTACTTTCCCTCTGGAGAAGATATTTCTGGTTGTATTTGTTTCTTCTTTACTTCATGAGCCAATGGAACTTGTTTCTGAGAGTTAACCTTTGTCCTGACATTTGTTTTCCTCTAATTCTTCAAAAGTGATTTTTCCAGCAGTTGGTGTAGTAGATTCGTGTTTTTCAATTGTAGATGTTTACGCTCCTACCGAGGATGGTTACAGTTGGATTTTTGGGGGTTTTGTTTTAAAAATGCATCTTTCTCATCCCTAAGTTTAGACATAAAAGAAACATAACTTAAAATTAATTCCATGTTGTGTTTTATTTTATATATATATGTTTGTTTGTTTTAATCCTATCTCTAAATGTACACCAGCAGCGGCATCCAAAATGTTAAGGCTCCAATCTACTAATGATTGAGAATTAGAGTGCAAATGATTGTCAATCTGGTGTTTGCAAGACTTAGAGGCACATCCAAAATATATGGATTTAGAGATAACTTTTGTCCTTGAATGAATGAAAACCTATTCTAAGGGCTGAATATGGAAGGAGATGTTAAGATTGCTTCCAAGAAGAAGTCCTATTCACATAGATCTGCCATTAATGACAATTGTTTCCTAAAGAGTATCAACGGTAAGCATTCAAGAGATGTTTGAGACTAGTTCTAGGACTTGCATATAAAATGCTAGAAGGAAAAAACTCCTATTCAAGAGATGCAATCATCATTCTTCTTTCATTCATACATTAACAACTATCATCAAATCAAAAAAAAGTACTGAAAGCATAAATAACTCAAAAACATTCATGATTATCTTAATGCTTGAAGACAAACCACACATTGAATTTTTATTCAAAAAATCATTCACTACCAATATAGGTAAGGCTGAAACACAAGCATTATGACTTAGCTAATAGATTCCATCCTAACTACAACAGATATACAGACCAAGAGCTCATCTACAGGAAGATCTAATCTAAAATATGTATCAAAGATTACTTGAAAGAACATAAAGAAAGAGTGTTCTTTTCAAGTAATCTTTGATGCATGTTTTAGATTAGATCTTGTACACTTGAGTTGTCTCAGCTAAGAAAGAGCTTCAACAACATTCAAATCATCATATCATGTGGGGTATTATCAAAGGAACAAAACCTGAACTGATCTCAAGATTGTAAAATTCAAAGTTTACCTATTCATTAGCGTTCAAGGTTGTCATACTAGTCTATGTTTTAGAGTATTTATACAAGAGTTTAAAACTAAAAATGCTAATAAATCTCCTAAATATCATTATCAGATCCATAATATATTATATTCTAGGAAGATTGAATTCCCCTTTGGATCCATAATATGACCAAATCCCCACACGAAGAAATCCAAAGCTGTCCATGTGATTTAGGAGAGCAAAACGGTATTTTCTCTTGAAGTGTGGCCACATTTGACTCAACATTATTAGCAGACATCTGGAAGGCTCAGATCTAGAAGCTGATATCTCATCATCCATCCTTGTAAATCAATGATCATGATCCAAGTCTCAGATTTTTCCCAGATGTCTTTGAGGTGATGCAGAAACTAGGAATGGTCAGGTTGGTCAAGTCTACTAATTTCTGATTAATTTTCAATTTTAATGCCAAATTTAGAAAACTCAATTCTTAAGCTAAAGAATGATAAATATACCTTGCACTTAAAGCTGTTTTATGAAAAATATGGAATGAAATGAAGAGCCAAAATGGATGGATATAGAGGGAAAAGTGTAGTTTATAGAGTAAAAGGAGGCATAAAAATGTACTCAACAATTGTCATCGACCAAGATATCCATCAACGATCACAACCTTGCATCATACAAAGCTTCACAATTTCTTAAATCTAGGATGTTCTTCTCCTTCATAGGGTGGATCACAAGTTATTATTGCCCCTCTCCTCTTAATTTTGGCATTTGGATATCCATCAACGATCACAACCTTGCATCATACAAAGCTTCACAATTTCTTAAATCTAGGATGTTCTTCTCCTTCATAGGGTGGATCACAAGTTATTATTGCCCCTCTCCTCTTAATTTTGGCATTTGTCATATTTTTAGGATATTAATGAGAAACCACTAAGATGCCTAGAGATTATTAAGATAAACTTTAAACTTTAAGAGTTTTCATTCATGTTGATGTTAAGCATAAATGTTTATATGCTAATTTAGTTTCTTGAGTATAGTATGGAGGTTATTAGAGAACCGATTGATTTCCTAATGGAAGTTGCTCCGACAATAGAAATGGGAAACTCCTTATGTTTATCATTATCTTTATTATTATTGTAGGTAGTTGCATTGGTACTACACATATAGGATCCATAATTATGAAATACATGGTTGTGTGAGTGGATACATAAAAACTGTCTTAAGGTATAAAGATCAACTACAAAGAGATCTTAGACAATGTTTGTTATTGATATGTCATATATTAGAACTATGAAGTCCATTATTTGTTTTCATTAGCCGACTTGAGCATCAATTGGAGCTATAGTATTATCTTATTATATATTTGCAGGAGATGAGATTTGAGTCATATGATTTGATTGATTATTATTAGTGTGATAAGTATAGACCTCTCTTGATGCATATTCCTTTGAGATGAGATTTAGATTATGTCGTATATATACCTCTATATTGGCTCAAGGATTGACATCTCACGATAGGGTTACAAAAAATTTAGGCAAAGAGTATATTGTGCACTTCATTTTATTGTAAATAATTAGGAGGTGAAAGTCCATGTGGCTCGCTCATACTTTTTAAACAAGCTAAAGAGCTAAGGAAAGTGCATAACATCAAAATGAAGAACTAAAATCCCTATAGGAAAGCTTGATAAAGCATGCACATGGAGTCAATAATAACATTGACCTACAAGTAATCTACTATTTGTATGAGATTGGTGTTGAAATAATGTAACTGCAAAGTGTATTCTTATTATTATTTGATATATTATTCATTGGATCAATCCCCATTGTGGATTGATAATGTCGGCTATTGTAAAACGACCAAATCCCCTTTTGTGGATTGGTCATAATATAATTGTAATAGGCAAAAGAAGAAGTCGGCCCCATAATATATCAAAGAGGCCCCAGAATATAATAAAGGTGGTTATAACCACCCAGGAGAAGAAGTCGGCCCTGCCAGTGAAAGGACACTCCCACACGTGTCAGTCTTGTATAAATAAGGAGGCT